>JAHWFP010030614.1:0-36982 GCA_023313725.1 Lithobius niger
CACTTTTAGCATGTTGCGTTGCTGCCTGTTCTCTTTTTTCTTCTTCTTGGTATCGTTTAATATTTTTGGCACGCACATCATCTCTCCACTTGGCGTCTGCTGCCATTTCCTGGCGGCGCCGCTCCATTTCTTCAGCATCCAGTTTTTTCCTTGGCTTGTCTCTGGATGGAGGTGGAGTACGTTCACGTCGACTTAACGTGGATGATGCTCTTGGATTCTGTAGCAAGGCAATTTTTAAAATGAGGTTTGTATGAGAACCAATTATTAACTCTTATTAGTTATTACACACAATGGGGTTCGTAACTTCGTATGCTAGCTGGAAAGCTAGAATAGTCTGAAATTTAGTATTGGCCTTCTCCAGGCCTTTAAAAGTGGTCAGATTATCAATATCAGGCTTGAAATGCCTGGACTTACTCGCGTCGTAATTTTCAAGGAAACTGTAGCATACAGTTAACCCTTAAAGTGCGGGCGACGAGTATACTTGCCAAAAACACAAGCATACCTTTGAGTCCTAAAAACAGAGTTCAAAGTATGCTCGAGATGGACAACAATGGAGAAACGACAACAATACTAGGTTCCCTTAGCAAGCCGACTCTAGAGACGGCCGTGGCCGAGTTGGTAGAGGCGTGTGTCTGAAGTTAAATAGCTCCTCCAGGCTGCTAGTTCGAGTCCCGTCCAGGTTACCCCACTTTTGTGGAGACAGAAAATTAATTCAGCAGTTAAAGGGTTAAATATCATTGTAACAATTAAGGTGCATCGATACAGATACTGGATCGGTTGCAAATATATCGGTATCGGATCGGTATTGGCAACGTTTGCTGAAATATTGATAACTCGGTAACCATTCGAGTTACTGTAACTGTCCATTATCATTTTAAAGTTTTCATTTCAATAATTATTGGACTTTTGAAGAAAACTACTCTATTACGATAGTTGTACAAACAATAAGCATTCAACTAGTTGACCCCAGCGTAACATACGCGGGTCTAGCTGAAGCCCGTGCTTGCCAGCTTGTTGGACCAGTCTGCGCCCACCTGCTGCTCGTACGTTGGCCTCGGCGTAACTAACACCTGCCTAGCTGAGGCCTGTGCCCGCAAGGTGACGGTAGGCTCTTCAAAACCAACCACAGCCAAGCCGACTCGCATAACTGCTTCACTAAATCAAATAAATATGTAGATTTCGGTGGTATTCCATCGTACTATGCACAATTTCAAAATGATTATGCGTAGTACGATGGAAAACCACAAAAATAGTACATTTGAATCTTATATTGGTACCGGTATCGGCAACAATTAAAAAAACGGACCGGTAAAGCTGGTATCGAGCAGCCTTAATAACACCTGTTAGAACAATAAACCTGTTATACATTCTATTTCCAAGGATCCTTGGACATCATTATAAAGAGAATTCACTGTATTATAAAAGTATTTGTTACCATACATCGACTGGACTTCATTTCTTGTAAACATTGTCTGTCTACATTCTGCTAGTTGAAAAATATGTTGCATTAAGCCCATGACAATTTTTTATTTTCGTGTCTGACAATGTTTGAGCCTCTTTGACAATTTCATCCGTTTTAGTTTTAACACTGGCATCACAACTTTTAAATTTAAAGTGCGTAAAACCGAAAAGCAGCCTAACAGCACACGTGCAAAAATGGTGTCTCTTCCAGGTTGAAACGCATTTTGCCACTAAACAGTCGTTAATTTCAAGCCTATGATGTGTGTCACGTATACTGAAAGACATGCAAAACTGGAATATTGAGACCGAGATAAAGCACGAAAAATAGAACTTCAGAGGCTGGAAAAGGCCTAGATGGTTTAGATGGGGACGCATGAACCCTGACCAAAAAAACATGCCGATAAAAAAAAACTTAAGGCCATTAAAAAAAGAAAAGTTGGTTCTCGGGCCCTCCCGCACCTATTTTTTGACAGGAAATAAAAAGAAACGACGCGGCAAAAATAGCAGTTACAGAACAAATATATCCCTTATTGAGAAATTGAAATATAAAATTACCATTCTTCTCGTTAAATAATTGTGTGGACACGTGGTAAGAAGCATTAAGAGGCAGTATTCTTGATTTTACCAAAACTAAGCAAAATAATTCCCCAAAATGTATGGAAAAATAGGGTCGAAAAATAAAATTCACCCACCCGCACAGATTTCTAGAGAAAAATGCCGGAGAACCAACTTCTTTTTTTAAGTGGCCTAATACTGCAAAATTAATTATATCTAAAACTTACGTCTTTTCGGCGTTCCGATTCAGATCGTTTACTGTGTTTATGTTTCCTCTCATCCTCGCTGGACGAACTTGGTCGCTTCTTCCTCCTAACTTCTTCCACCAGCCTTTTGTAAGTACGACTCTCGTGTCGAGAACCATCATCAGAGTCAGTACTACTACTACTCCCTGAACTATGGTGGCGTCTCTTCTTGTGGTGTTGACGTTTTGATTTGTCTTTTTTACTTTTCTTTGATTTGGATTTTTTGGAATTCACTTGTAGACGCAACTAAAAACATACAAAAACATGGCATTGTAGGCTAATATAAACACGCAGCATGCCAAGAAACACGAATTTGCACAAATTGCTATAATCGTTATTCGGTAAATAAAGCAAAGACAAATGCAAATACATTCACTAAATGATTGCGATTGCAGCAACGATTGCGACTAAGACTGTACGAGCCTACAACTGCAGTAGGCTCTCTTTATGAAGAATGACCTGGTGCGCTAAAAAATGGTTCTTCATAGAGATAGTTCAAATACAGAAATCTCCTACGTAGAAAAATGTGTAAGAGAAGTAATTTCAAAATTCCTTACACAGAGTGTAAAAACCTGACAAATAAAATCAAACTCGTGCTACATTTTGATTGCGCTGCGAGGACAGTGTGCATAATCTGTAGTTGTATGGTATCGGACATTGAATTTTGAACACCTGAAATGTTGTACTGAATTATACATAATGACTAATCGTTCCTGGTTAAGCCAATGCTTAGATTCTGCATTACTTTCGATTGTTGGAATAGAACAACGCTGCATCGTTGGAGCACATTTCTAACCTATAGATAGCTCTAATAATACAACTTACGAAAATTTCTCACCTAACAATGCTAAATATCATACCAATGGAATTTTCGTACAGGAAAAACGTCAATGCTTGTGTAACAAAAAAAACTGTTCAAATTTGTTGTCCAATACTGTACATTGTTTAGTGAAAAAAATTTTAATTTTTGGGTGTGGTTTAGGTTTGCCTTTTTCGTTGTCAAATGATAAATTCATAGATTTCTTGGTCGATAATGTTTTGTAAGCTGGTTCCATATCAGGATGGTCTTTAGTACATAAAAAAACTTTACAGTACTGAAAAGGATTCTTTGTATGGATTTGCGGTGTGACGTTGGGAGAAGTAGAAAGTGTACCTCACTTGTCACCCAATCATCATCACGTTTAAAATTTTTCTCCCGAAGATGGTGCTCATAACAGTTGCGAAATATTTAGGTATGTTAGCTTATACTCAATGCTAGCCAAGAGCTTTTTAAACATTTTCACAATGAATTTACTCCAGCAAGATACATGTAGTTTTAGAGCATGTATTAATTGCTTGAATCTATGAACTAGTGACTACAGAAGAATTTTACTGTAGCTGTTTTCACTCATATCGCAAAAATATCAGTCTAGAAATCTTAATGCACAATTTCAGATTACAGGAACCTCATCAGATTGTTGTGAATTTTCAACAGACAGTATTCGTCCGTCAGGCACTAAGATTTCTTAAGCTTGTAACTACATCGTTTTGGACATCACAATTCGAAACGATGTAGTTACAAGCTCTAAAAACTCTTAGTGCCTAACGAAGACGGACGAATACTGACTGTTGAAAATTCGGAAGAATTTGGTGAGGTTCCTGTAATCTGAAACTGCGGTTAAGTTTTCTAGACTGACATTTTTACAAATAAAATTATTTGGTTTACGGGCAAGGTTGGAAATATAAGCGTCAGGTATTATATTTTACTCACTCAACTGCCACATCTCTTTGAAATGTAAAGCATGAAAAGCTTACGTAGTCAGCTTATTACAAAAACAAGGTTTTCCTGATGTGCCATTTATGTTACCTTGCATTAATGTTATTCAATTTTTCCAAAACTGTCATGTCAGCTCGAAATACGGGGTAAGAATCATGCAATAAGCATTGGTATGCAGCATGCACCTTTGCCTTTTTGGAAGACTGCCCTCACCCTCTCGTACAATGTGCAACATTTAGAAAATACACAATTTTCGAATGCGTTTAAAATGGCAAAAGCCCATAATTTTGCATCTTTTACGAATGTTAAACTTAGACGACAATTTGTCACGACTAAACGAAAAACCACTACAGTACATCAAATGTCTGGCTTCTTAGCATTTTCAGTTGAACACAGAATTGTTATTCAGCCAAAATAAATGTTTGGACGACCGCCGAACTAGGTGAATCGCAACGTTACACCGAAAAAAATTTGTACCACCCAATTCCTAAATAAGACACCTTCTCGCAAAGGCGGGGGCCTAAAAACAAGGAGTCTGGGGTTTAAATTTGTTAGAGATGCGATTTCATTTGTCTTCCCTGCTTATCGTACAACATTGCAAAAACACAATACGAATTCTATATCAATTAAACTACGCATCCAATTGACACACAGAGAAGTCCACCTAACCTTGGCTCCTGGGCCTTTAACACTATAGGGGCATGTTCACCGTACCCCAGTTTTCAGACTCACCAACTGTTGTAGTTGTTTCATTCGAACAGGATTGTTGAGAAGCTGTTTACGGTTCTCTTCTTCTTGCTTACGAATCATGAAGAGTGGATCTTCACGGATTTTGTTGGCCATATCAACTGTCACGACCTCCGCAGACGGACTGAAAATGGAACCAGGAACGTTGTCACCTAAACAAAGAAAAATGTATCATGATAAATCTAAATTTAAAATAAAGACACTCCTGTGATCAGCTCCCGCTACTACCAAGAATTAGAGTTTGACGAACAACAAACACTTAATTCTTATACTATCCATACATACTACTGTATCGCCATGGCTGTCATGACCAGCACTAGAAAATTAACATATCCGACCGCCAGTGAATGTTTCTTAATGAAAAAAAAGATGGTTACCTACACATTTATTAGGGATGGGTCAGTTTCATTTTTTGATTTCGGTTCCGGTTTCGGTTTTCAAGCCCAAAAAACCTCGGTTCCGGTTTCGGTTTTCAAGCCCAAAAAACCTCGGTTTCGGTATCGGTTTTTGCCACCATCCACCCCAACCAGATTTTCCTAATTTTTTTTCTAGCAACAGTTGTATTACTAGCTTCAACTTACTCCTGCTTTCACTATCAGCAGCGTCATAGACCATGGGTATAGATGTGGCACCATTTTCCTCTAGTATTTTCGTTTTAATAGCTAGAAGCTTTGCTGTCATTTATACGTAGAAAATGATAATTATTAAAAAAATGTAAAACAACAAATAATTTTTTTGATTTTCGAACACCGTACGAAAAACCGACACAAAATCCGAATCGGTTTCGGTGACGGTTTTCAGTAAAAACCGAAAATTCGGTTTCGGTTTCGGTTACCGACCCATCCCTAACATTTATTAAGACCCGTGGGGCAGAGAGAGGGTGTCCTTTGACAAATCCTCCATTTGTCCGCCATTGTACCGTATTCCCATGTGAGCAGCGCTTAGCAGTGCAAATTCCAGTCACGACCTGCTTGCTATGAATCGCTAACGATATCATATGGCATTTTTTAATCACGTAATAAATCATTCAAATGCTAATATTTTAGATTTCTTTTACGCTTTGAGCTTTGACTTAACGTGCAAATAAGGCAATTTACACTTGAATTACACAAATGCAAAATCTTTACATATATTTGGATTACATGGGGTATAGAGGAGGAGGATGGGGATAAGCAGTCATTGAGACAACTAAAGAAATGCTAAATTAAAGCAAGAGGACAAAACCAGTAGCAGAAAGTTCTCACTACTTCTGCAACACCATTTTCGAAAGCGCGAGTTTTCTACTGGTGAGGTGGGTGAAGGCTGACATACATACAGCGAGCATATTTAACCAATCATACAGAAGCTGCTGCTTCCGTTGTTTTCAGCAGCTGTGTGTTTATTTTTAAATTGGAAGGCAATTGCATGCTTCCAACTTGCATTCTTATCAGAAAACAGACCACAGGATATAACTATAAGGAACGTTTAAGTATTACGTCATCATGAAATTGGCAATTTTCGACCCCCCCCCCACATCATCAATTGCCCAACTCCCTCTCCAGTACTACGTCATTTTTAACTTTACCCCTCTCCCCTTCCAATGAAGACAACAAAGTAGTAGTGATGTTACAGGGGAACATGAGTGGGCAATGCTCCAAAATTTTCGTCCCCCCCCTCCCGAAAATTTTTAACACTTTTGTGTCTGCCAAAATGGCAAAAACGAGAAATGCATTTCTCAATGCCACTATTTAATGTTAACCTACAAAGCCTCAGTCCCCCCCCCCCCCCTCCTCCACCACCACATACAAAGCTTAAGTAGGCTATGTCACTGAAATGTGCTAATGATACTTGGTGTCATTCTCATTTTGCTTTGGTTTTAAGTTGCACTCACTTTAGCAGAGCTCGTCGTCCCTGGGCGTTCAATACGGCAACTCCCGTAACGCCAGCGAGCTCCAGAAGGCCAAGGTACTTGATTTTAAAAGTGCCATGGATTACTTTGCACATTTTATCCAGAAATAGCAGAATAGGTATATTACTTAAAAGGTAGGATAGCAATATATCTGTAAAATCCCCCAACACTGCTGAAAATCAGCTGTTAACCGGAAGAGCAAGGCCAAAAATATTGGGAGGGGAGATGGGTGAGAGTCTCCTGGGGTGTGCGATTCCTCTCTCCCCCAACCAGAAATGCTGGAAAAATGTATATCACGGAGGAAGATGAGACGAAACTAAAAATAAAATCGGGTTCCCGTTCGGAATTTCCACCGTTCACCCCCGCCCCCCCCCCCCCCCTACCGCAACAACATTTTGTCTTGTACACACCATTGGGTCAGTGATGATAAAAAGTAATCGTGCATCCTGTCTACCGCAGCTCTCTTGAAATTACCTCACCGTTATGGCATTCCGAGTAATTTGTATACATGAAAACTCGTAATGTTTGTTTTCTTATTTTTGCGTTGTATGAGGACTAAAGTTCTAGCGCGCAACCGTCAGCAGGGCTCTTTGTTTGAACGAAAGCAATACATTGCTTCTTGAGGCGCACATCGTTGCATTGGACGTTCACATTGCTGCTGTATCCACAAAAGTATAAGATAATTTTCCAGATTTCAAGTCCGTTTCCCTACCTTACCCCTGTAACACACGATTTCTCAGCATTTTAACCAAACGTTTTTCTGTTGTTGTTAGGTTTTATTTGCACTTGACAAATGTATCCAAAATATTTTTCAATTATTTAAATTATTGTAATGCGAAATTGCTTTACCATCTGACTTTGGCTGTCCTCCATGCTCAACTTCTTGCATCAACTCAAAGGTCTTGTCGACAGGACGGCCAGTCAAATAGTCTTCACGGTTCACCATTGCAGCAGGGCCTTGATACATCCAATCCAGCCTTTCCGATCGGCGTCTGCGCAACATTAGTGAAGTATTAATTAGTAGTAGGAAAATTATTTCCCCAAAACCAACTTTTAATTGTTAGTGTTCTACCTACAAACAAGTTAAGTTCCTACCTTACAACGCCTTGATCTTCGGCGTACTGCCGCATCTCTTGACGCGACCGTTCCTCCTCCAGTTCGCGCTGCAGCTGCTCGATTTTCTTCTGTTCTGCTTCATGTTTCTGTTCCGCTTTCCAGACACGTTCGATGTTACGTAGAGTAGAGGGATGCCAAGACTTCTTTAAATTCTAGAATAAAAGAAGCAAAAAAAAAACTACAGTAAGCTAATCAACTAGTCTATGTGTTACATAGACCTAGTTTCATACCATTTAGCAATTAGCATACAATTTCTGACTGCAGGAATCCTCACCAGATTCTTGCCAATTTTCAACAGACAGTATTTTCGTCTGTCTTCATCAGGCACTAGTAGTTTTTCTGAACGGACATTTTATTGATATGAGCTTTCAGAGTAAAAACCGCTATGGTATTTTTAACAATTTAGGTGAGAACTAGGTTTAGTCCGCTGCTGGGAAAAAGTAGTAATAGGACTTAATTAAGATTGCACCAAACACCTATAGACAAAATCTAATCACGCCAAACTGAATAAATAACCTAGCAAACTAGTCTCGCTTATGAAAATATTTTTAAAAATAGGCTACTAAGTCTCAAATTGTTCATGTAGATATTTCTTTTTAAACCCATAAGCCTATATAGTTTTACAAATACTAAAAAAAATCACCATAAAAAGGAGACCCAGCATAGCTTTGTAACCTAATTTGAGTACCGTAAATCGTGCATTAAAAGCCCTGTTGAAGCTAAGGCCCACCCCATAAAATGCTGTAAAGTCAAAATCATGACATAGTGGAGTTAAAGCCCACCCCTCAAATTGTCGTTTTTCTACGAAAAATTACTTAAAAGTTATATGATGTGAATAAAGATAGTAGTGCTTGCTATGTTTACTGGCTCCCTTCTCCTTCCCTGTTGTAATAGTGAACTCTTCCTTTAGCTCCTAGCACTTGCACAAGGCTTCTCTCACCTAAGCCTCCTCCCTTCTTCACAGCAATTTTAAAAGGATGTAAACATTGGTCTTTCAAAAGCTTCGAATTTTCTTTAATAGATGTCCAGAAAGGTTAGAAAATTGTTAATGCTTGATTTAAAGCCCACCCTCCTATTTTTGCCAAGTTAACTGCATAAGCCCATGGGCGTTCAATCCACGATATACGGTAAAAGTTCAATTTATCACAACCCCTAGAATTTGTCAAAATTCTTTACTAAATCCGTACCGTACAATGCTTTGGTATTGTGTTATTCTGTTCTCAAGGCATGGAAAGCCATTAAAGCATCTTAATTGTTATCCTTCCGTGCTTCATGCTTTTTCTTTCGATTTCTAGACGTAAGAGGCCGTGCACAAAAGTCTTGCGCCATAACCCTCGCACACAACAAGGCTATGAAGGAATGATCTAGACCGACTAGGGATGCACCGAATATTTGGTAATTATTCGGCATTCGGCCTATTCAGCCAAAAATTCAAGTATTTGGCCAAATACTGATTTTGGCCGAATAGTGCTATTCGGTTTTCAGCCGAATAGTGTTAAGATTTGTTGGTATTCGACCGAATATTTCTTAGTATATATTTACGCAATTTGTTATGTAAGAACGTTTAGCTAAGCGTTTAGTTTTTGGTTTGCGAGGAATTGTCTTCTGACATTTCTAAAAGAATGAAAAATGATCAAATAAGTTTAAATTATAGGCATTCGGTTTAAGTATTCGGCACAGAACCGAATAATTCGCTATTCGGCCGAATATGTAAATTGTTTGGTTAACTATTCAGTTGTATATTCGGTATTTGGTAAGTTGAGTATTCTGTTTTATATTTGGTATTCGGCAAGTTAAGTATTCGGTTGTATATTCGGTATTCAGCAAATTTATGTATTCGTATTCGGTGCATCCTTCAGACTGACAGCTACTTGACAACCGTGCAACCCGAGTTTTGTCAGACTTGGCGTGTAGGTTTAAACAATTACTTTTTTTCAGGTATTGAGGCAGAATTAAAGTCAGAAGCAAACCACGTGTGGAAGTCTTAACCCTTTAAGGACCGCGTGCGCACTAAGAACTTGTAACTGACTTACAGAAAAAAAATCGCAGCTTCTCACCCAGTTGAGGTAAGGGAATGAAACCTATGTCATTTTTATCCTTAATGATCTGGCTTTCATATCCCAGTTTAGATTTTACTGTAATTGGCTGGAAGTTTTCGATATGACTTGTAGAAGAGATGTAAACAATGATTATACAGCGGGCGCATTCGGGCGCACCTGTCCTAAAGGGTTAAAGGCACATAACTCCCTCCGGTATATTTTAACAGTTGCACTCGATTCATTACCGGAAATAGTTTTATATAAACTGATTTACCTTTCATTTGCTGGTCTAAGGGTACGATGCAGATGTCAGTAGTGGCGCGTGAATGTTATTAGGCTTGTTTTAAACGGCTCGGTCCGAGCTGCCACATCCCGCCACATCGCTGGAAAGCCGCGGCCCTGGAGGAAGGATAATTAATCCTTTGCTCATGTTTGCGACTTGGTCGTACGATGTGTCACGTTGCCGCGGCCCCGAAATGAGTTTAACTAGTGTCGTAGAGCAATGCGCGCTGCGGTCGTTTGAACTATATTTTAGCGTAGGTGACGCAGAGTAAAGCGGCCAGAACGGAGGGATTTATGTACCTTTAATGCTAATTCCTAGGCCTAATTAAAATAATCCTGCTGACTGTGTAAAGCTTTTTTTTATTAGTAGGCTAGGTTAGGACAGTTATATTGGCTCGAATTTCACGAGGCAGAACATGTTCCATGTGGGAAAATGGGTAGTTTAGGTTACATTTGTTACATGCTTGGAAAGCCATTTTTTGAGCGATTGAGAAACTCAGTAACATTTTTCCCATTCATTATTCAACGAGACAATGCATGCTGTCACATTTCCAGAGTTGACCAGCTAGCTTAGCAGGTGATCAATCCTTCTTAAGAACATAATCTAGAACACTCTAGGAGCTAAGAGAACGTGGAAAATTCCATGAATTCAGTTTCTTCGGGAAGAACGGAATGAAAATCAAGAAAATCCTTGAATTAGACTAATACAGGGAAAAAACTTGCCACCCAGGACGAATAACCTCGGGGTTTCGTCTAAGGAATAACGTGCGTGTTCAATATCTACAACTCCTTCAACGCGATTTATCCATCAGTTTTTAACTATGATGAGTATCACAAATATCATAATTTAAGACGTTTAAATCATATAACATAGTACAGACGATCGATTGTTTCAACGTCAAAAACACCAAACAAAACGTTCAGAGTTCATCGATCCATTTCCAATTCACAACACCATACTTACCAAATCGCCGCCTCCCATCTTATTGAGAGACTTTTCTCAGTGTTTATTGGTAGAAAGAGAACCTTAGATCTCTTATATTTCCTACGTATCAGTTGAATGTAAAAATTTCTGAAAAGAATAACCACTTTTTCAAAAACAAATCCGATCGAAACTGTACAAAACAAGAACTACAAGCTGACGGAAGCCATAGCCAACAGTGGCGCCTCTAGTGGGAAGAAACATTAGCTCAACAATAATTAATGCTACTCTAATACACAGCTGTCTTACTCGTGCTATAAAGAATGTGCTTGAAGTTAGGTTAGATCTTCACCCAAAGTTAGATAAGTATGTTACACACGGTAAAATGTCATACTTAGTATGGTATTTGATCTAAGACAGCTTGTTAAGTTGTGTAGAGTAATTTTGAGTTGTGCTAATTAATAACCATGACGACGGCCCACTGATCTTTAAACCGTTTAAGGTTTCTTCGAACTTTTTCTAAACTTCCGCCAACGATCTTTACACCTAAGTGTTACCGTAAGTGTTACAGTTGTTCTAGTATTTATTAATGAATTAATTACGTTTGCTTAATTGTTTTGCGCATTAGTAGTGGGTACGAAGAAGTTGCTCAATGTACTAGTATTTATTTATTTATTAAAACATTTAAGCTTGTAACCGTGATGTTCATTCCGTACAGTTGCTTTGCCTAGTAACGTCATGAGTCCTAGTTGCTTGTACTCCCCGGTTCGCTAATAGTGTTTTTTTAAACGAACATGCCTGAGCCGAATCATCTGTACAGGTCTCAGGCGTCATCCGGATCACGTTTTGACCGGCCAGGTTTCTGGTGGCCGGACAGGTTTTTGGTTGCGGGTTTCTGATTTTATACGTTTAGCCGCAGCGAGCGAGGCACGTAATTTGGAAAATTAAGAAAAGTTGCAAATCATCATTTTCTTGGGATTTGGATGACCGTGTAAAAAAAGTTATATGCCCCCGGTTCAGTCTTAAAACAAGTTAGCTACAGCTGGTAATCCGAACGCATCTTATGACGTCATCATTTCTCACCAGACTCGTGACGTTTCACACAAATTACACAAAAGAAGAGCGATCGAGAGTGAGTTGGCAGTTGTGGTGCGTGGTTATTATCCGAGTGACTTTGCTTGTGGTGCTACCAACTAACCAATCTTTTTGCCACCGTCTTAGCGAAAAAGGGACGATGTCTTCGACCGAAGAGGTTGATTTGAAAGGGGGTCATCCTCCTGCAGGTAACGTTAAGTTAGAAAACACGATCTTTAAAGCTGAAAACAAGCTCTTTAAAAATGAGGTCGCAGTCATGTTTTTCAACCTTGAAAATGCGTCTGCCTCCGACCCCCCTCCTTTAACCCTCCATATTGCGAAGCTGGTAGATTTCGTTGCGCCGTGTATCTGGGGCTTTGTGACAGGCTTCGTAGACAAATTTAGGCCGTAGATTGGATGTAATTACGGCTCGTTTTTATTGCCACGATTGTGCTGTTGTTGGGCTTATCTGTTGCGCTTTCTTGTTTACAAAGCATTAATAAACAAACTTAAAGATGAAGACGTCTTTTGGAGATTGTGCGCTGTGTCAACAGACAATGATCGGGCACCACCATATGGTGGATTTAAAGGTGATGTTGTCATCTTTCGTTTTATAGTGATTGTTTGGACATGGTTCTTTGAACGTACGAAGGTCGTTTGAATAGGAACGTTGCAACGTGGTAGGCTGTTAATTTTTTTTCCTGTTTTTATTTTTAAACTGGCTTTGTAACTAGCCAATGCTATTTTTGATCACGAACTTTGGACTGGATTAAAGTACTTGCTTTTTTTTTTTTACTGATTGTCTAACCTTTAATTTTCCCTCTCTTTAATCAATCTAGGATGTTGGTTGAAATAGTTAGAAAGCGAGTCCTTTTGAAAGCGGATTAGACCTGCCCTATTAACGAAAATTGCATTAGATTTCTCAATGCATGACGAGAGAATTTAGGATTTATTTCCTTAGGATGTTTGAGGGAAAAAAACCAAAGAAGATTTTTTTCTAGTTTCCCTCCCTAAACACAAACCATTTTTTTTGGTAAATATCTATAAAAACTACTTTTCACGCTATCGATTTAATTTACCTGCCTGTCGAATTCTTTCGTCGTCACGGTTCAGAAAATCTGCGCAAATGATTGTTTATTAAAAAAAAAAATTATTAAAACATGTTAAAACGCTACTCACATCCATAGTGAGGCCGACGCCATACTGCGAGATGAGAGCGCAACAAGAAACCCGATTTCGACCAAAACATGTAGTAAACGGAAATTATCTCTGGCCAGACAAGTTTTTGGTTGCGGTTTCTGATGTTAACCTCACCTGTATGTTTAGCCACAGCGAGTGCGAGCGAGGCACGTAATTTGAAGAAAAAAATGACCATCAATTTTGTGACCAACAACCTTGATTTATTTACGGAATATTTTTTTTCAATCAAGGTCGCTCTTCATGAAAGTGATGGTCATTTCCCCCCCCCCCCCCCAAATTAACGTGCCTCGCTCGCGCTACTGAGCTCGCTGTGGCTGAACAAGTAACACCAGAAACTGCAACGAAAACTTATCCATCCAGAAATAATTTCCTTTTAATAAGGTGCTGGTCAAAATTGGGTTTTCTTGTTGCTCTCTCGCAGTATGGCATCAGTATGGCTGTGAGTAGCGAATTTTTTAAAAAAATAGGCATTTGCGCCGTTTTTCATTACGATTTTGTAAACTGTAACGACGAAACAAAAGGATTCACCAGGTAGGTGAATTAAGTGGGTCATGTTAAAAGTAGTTTTTGTTTGGTTTGAGAATTTTGAGTACTTTTAAATTACTCAGTTCTAGCCAGCTTTATTTAGATTACTGTTACCATCCGTAATTTGTTTTTAATTACATTCACACATATGACATTGTCTGGTGCTAAACATTGTGGCGCAAGTACTTATGTGCCCATTATTTCATTCTGTTAGCTCGACTACATGATATATATCCATGCAAGGATGGCATCGGCTTTTTCCAGGCGTCACTTTGACATGGTTATTTGAAACGCCACAAATCTAAGTATTGATACGTCGTTACTTACGTAGGAATAACATGCAAGATTCCAGAAAGGCAAGAATGATTTACAACTCTTGGAAAATTTTTGATAATCAATTCTACTGTGGATGGAAAAACCTAGCTGACTATCTTCTTCAGGCTCGCAATAAAAACTCCAAACACTACCACTTATTTACAGTCCATTCGATTCGAAATTGGTGCTCCAAGCCAATTTCGAATCGAATGGTCTGTAAATAAGTGGTAGTGTTTGTGGAGTTTTTATTGTGAGCATGAAGAAGATAGTCAGCTAGGTTTTTCCGTCCACAGCAGAATTGACTATCGAAAATTCGCCAACCAAGAGTTGTAAAATCATTGTTGCCTTTCTGGAATCTTCATATTTTTCCTACGTAAGTAATGACGTCTGCTACGTTCCAGAGTACGCATCTTGACGTTTTAAGTATTTATACATACTGTTCTCAGCGAGTGTTAAAGATGTTAAGCGTGGAGCTGCCCTGGCGTAGGTCTTGCTAGTTAGTAGTAGCAAATAGTCTACTTGAGTAAGAACTTTGAAATAGAGGAGGGTTCCATGAGAACAGCAGGTAAACATGGGTACTTATTAAATATACTAGAAGGAACTTATAAAACCTTCACGAATATGAATTGGCCTAGGCAGCACGTGTCATGTGGCGAGTGGATACTAGTATTAAAATTAGCTCTCGTATGTCTGTGTTCTCCTCACCATGTCCGCAAAGGTAAACTGTAAGCAATGTTTGGCTTATGCTTTTGTGTTTAGTGCAGTCCTAAAAATTCTGCAAACCATTTCGGAGATATGAAAGGGTAGTTAACTGCAGTCGCTATTTTTACAATTAGTGCCAAGTTTACAAACATGGCACAAATTGTACACATTTTGCTTGGTAGAATCGCAACAGGCTCCAGGCTGCCACCACCACAGCACAAGCTTTTATAGGGAGAAATTATTGATCATCCGCAATAGTGACCTCCCCACACCCCTAGGACACAGCCTTTGCACGAATGAATGGTATTTATCGAGGAGAGGTAGTGACATCATGTACGGGACTGGCACCTCACCAGCGTCAGTCGCCAGATGTTGGAAAATCAGACCTAAGACTAGGATGAAATAAATGTAAACGAAATGTCATTTCAACAATGGTTGCATTTGTTAATATCATTTCAGTTAAGGTTGGCGGCATGCGGATAACGCAGCACAAGCCACCTGCGGAACGCGAGCGTACCACCTCGCAGTCGGAGAAGCCGCCCTCCGATGAGAATGGTGAAGAAGATGCTGAAGCTGAAAAGCCTTCCACCAGGTAAGGTCTCCTGTCTTGAATCAAGTGATTTGACATATTTTGGAAAAACAACTGATATTCCGGTTTGCAAACTCGTGTCGTTTTGTCTTGTTCTTTTTAATGCCCAGGTTTTTTGGATTTGGTGTAAGGTAGGTTGTTTCGAGTTCTGCATGGATAGATGCTTATGAAACAGCTAGCCTAGGCCTAACTACTAGAGAATTAAATTTGCTTGATACATTTGTTTCTTCTTAGCCAGACGACGGAAAATAGGGGACGTCATGGTCCTATGTATGAACAATAGTTGAATAGGAGTAGTAGAGTTTGGACATGCAGGAACCTCTCTTATTAACATGCTCGGGACGCACGTTAAGGTTCTACAAGTTCAACTTTAATTTACGTGCCAAATTGCATGTGGCAGAATCCAGGAATGTCAATGTAGCTACTGACATGGTCTTTAGCGCATGGTAGGGATTTGTCAGTTTGTCTGGATTACGGTTTCGAAGTAACCTAGTAGTATTTAAAAAACGGTGGTATTACTGCCAACTCACTCCTGCGTTCACTCTATGTTTCGGCAGCGTAGTTGACAATGGCCCAGGCAGTGACATAAATCTTCTGTTTTCTTTATTTTTATCATATTTAGTTGATGATTTAAATTTTTATTAAAAGAAAATTTGCCTTAGCGTAGGACTTTCTTTTTTAAAGCTGCCAGAATTTGTCGACCCACTTGTCCCGTGATTCGTTTTTGTTTTATTGTTCATGCTTCCCCTTATGGACTGGTTATTGTGGGTTTCCCCTTCCGACTGTTAATGTGGTTGAACCTTTATTTACTTATTTATTTATTTACTATAGAAGCTGATGCAATAGCAGAAATAAAGAAAAATAGTCTTGTAAAATTTTTTCAAAAGTTCGCGTTAAAATGCGTGGTGTTTGGAAGGGAGTGCATACTGGATCCTACATCCATAAAGCTACATCTATGAAGCTTCCAAAGTCTAGTCGGTCGACTAGACTTGGAAGTACTGAATGGTTTATGCCTACTATGACCTGCAAGTGAGTCGACACTTGAAAAACACACCGCAGAATTTTTTTTAAAGAAATGTCGAATTTTATGACTGTAGGCCTAGGAGGTTTGCTGTCATTTTTATGTAGAAAATTAATAACTAGACTTTATAAAATTAAAGACGCAATCGTATCAGTCTTCGATTTTATTTTTTTTTTTTTTGAAAAGCGTACGAAAACCCAAAAAAAAACCCGAAACAGATTTGGTGTTTATTAAAACCGCAAGTTCAGTTTTGGTGCCCATCTCAAGTGTAGGGGGGGGGGACACTAACAGGTAGCGTAGGCTACTAACTACAGAAATGAAACCAATTATGGATTAATCATCAAAATTATCACCACTTTGTGCCTGCCAGTTTCTTTATGTTCACATTTTGTAGACCGTTTCTACCTAGTCTAATGTTTGGAAAATGTATTACGCATCTGAGAAATTATGAATGAATCTGTAAAATGGAAGGGGAAAGGCATTCATTTTAAAAGTACGTGAAAATTTGGTTTCCTTTTGAACGGGATTTGAAAATTGAAGCTTATCATTTGTATTTAGACAAAAAATTATTCTTATCTTATCGGCAGACAACACTGTGCCTGACCTCAAAGTTGAAGTGGGACATGTGAATGTCAGCTATGTGGCATATAAAAAATGAATGTGCTTACTACAGGCAGTCATGTGAAACTGGTAATTGTACAACAGGTGTAAAAATGATAATTGTCTGTAGAGCCATTCTGATTCTTAGTTGAACGGAAATACAGGAGAGTATTTAGTCGCACGCTTTTTTTTTTGCACATACATTTTTTTTCTTGTTGTTCTTGTGCACTATCTACAGAATTGACACTAGATGATAAAGGAATTGCCCGCAATAGAAGTATTACTTTATACCGTAAATAACCTAGGGAGATGATGTCACTGGACAAACCGATGAATCAGTATGTTTACTTTGGTGAAAACTCGTAACAATTGACAACAATACTCAGTTTTAACGCAGCACCAAAATTCCAAATTTTACACTAAAATGTTGATTAAGATGTTAAGAACATTGCTGAAAACTCTGTTATCGGTGTTTTAAGCCAGTTGAATTTTTTTAGGGGCTGTCTGTACATAATGCTATTTTTAAGGCCTTTCACGCAACAATGCATGTGAAAGTATTTAAGTAATTGTTTATGACGATAAACCGGATATCACGTTATATTTCCAAGGACCCTTGGACAACATTACAAAGAGGCTTCACTGTACATCGACTACTGTCGCCACCAAAGAGTGAAATTATTCAGCAAAATTTTCAAAGCTACTTTTTACACGTGTTGTAAAAATTGAAAGTTTGCTAAACACATTTACTGCTCTAATAAAAATATTTACGTCACAAATTGTGCGACACCCATCCTGTCCGAAACTGTCGCACTGCGTGTATTCCCTCCTTCCCACCCTTGTGTGACATCATTTCAGCAGATCTCCGACACAACCTGGGAAGGTCGGGGGATTTGCGAGGCCATGAAGGAAAGTCTGAGGATGTAATTAAACAGAAATGATTCATAAAATACCGGCAACCGGTATCTACAGTGGTTTAAAAATGACACAAGTTCAGGAAAATACACACAACCACCACTAATAGTTGGAATACTTCTGAAGAAGGTGAACGGGTGTAGCACTACACCAAAAATTCAAGCGAATTTTGTTGTGGTCAGCATGGTGGTTTTGTGTATTTTCCGGAACTTGTTCAGAAATTATTAAAGTGGGATCATTTGAAAAAAACTTTTCCAAATTCTCACTCGTAACTATTAAGTAAATTGTAGTTAAGAGGAAATAAATTTGTGAACAGTTATGAACAGTCTTCAAGAAAAGAAGCTAAAGGCATTATGTGATATCAAAACAATCTCGGGGAATTGCAGAGCTGAAGAAGCGTCGGTGAATATAAGTCTATAGTACTATTAACTACAGCCTGTTGAGATCAAATGGGGGGGGGGGGGGGGTTAAGTTAATTTATTTGCCTAGGAAAGTTGGGATATTTTAAAGAGGTTTGCATGGGAACCCTGATTTATGGATGAACCCATAGGCATAGTACGAATACCTCCATTATTGCGAATCAAAATTGTACTGGGTTCACGTGCATATAGAACTCTTTGGTTCACAATTTTCAGGTTTTGCATTAAACTTAAGTTTCTCAGTTACCACCGGAACTTCTAATGCTTGAAAATCATTAGGGAGGTGAAACTTGTCCCCCAGAAGTGATATCTACTATGGCTAGGACTGTAGCACCTCTAAGACTGAAGCTAAAGTGTTTCATCTTAGTCTGCACTGTGGTATGTCTTGAGGTGCGATGCTAGTTGATTGTCATTTTGTTTCATTGGTGCATTAGATTATTAAAAAGAAAAAAATACTGTAGCCCTCACACCATCCTAACACTTGAAAATACCATAGCCCTCACACCATCCTAACACTAAATAGTAATTCTAATTAATTATTTTTTTCCAATTTTACAGCCCTCCGAAGCAGACTTTGTTGATTTCTGGGGCTCCAGCTAGGGTAAGTACCTGCTCCTGTAGGCTACTGAATGTGCATTTTAACCCATATACTCCCAAGTAAATTACTCCTAAGCCTACACACGGGGCCATTCAGAAATTATTGAACTACACTGTAGTCTGTCAATTTACTTCGTATAACATGGGAAAAGCTGCATCGCCATATTTTTATTAAACATACTGTAGTCGTATTATTTGGTGTGGCCAGAATTTGCTTTTGACTGCTCTTCTCGTTGCACCAAAATGACAACACTGGATTAATTTTTATCTATTGGTCCCTCCTAATTGCTGCTCGTGGAGGGGGGCTGTAAACAAGCTTCAAACAAAACTTGAAAATACCTGGAAAAAGATGCCAAAATCTCGGAGAAATTACAGGGAAAACAAGAATTTACCGTGATCCGAAAAATATGCTCTTTAAATGTCCACTTTAAATAAATTTGAGCTACCTACCGACTCTCCCACTAGGTGGCGTCACATGCTGGTAACAGCACCGCGTGTGATGCACACATCCAGTTTGCTCTCCAGTTTCATTATATTCGCAGGTGTGGTTCTCACGAAACGGTGCCTGTATTCAAACTTTAAAGCTATAATACCAAGGTGAAGGTTGTCTATGGTAGCAGCTCACACCTGCGAACTGTCATTTGGTCAGATACTGGTGCCGTCCATGTGGCGTTATCGATAACTCGTGTGACGAAGTCTGCAGGTCTTACTCACCAAGGGAGATTGCGGAGTTCCTCCAAATGGGGTTGAGCTTTAAAATCCGCCTCAAGACGTTCTGGGATCCGTTGCAGGTAAGTTACGTTTTGAAACTAATATCAAGTCAGCAAAGTTGTCGAGGAATGCTTTGAGCCTCGTGCCAGTCACCGATTCCTAACATGCTAGGGTGGCGTCGCCTGCGATGGGGCCAATGCCTACCCCTCGCCGTCTGCCCCATGACGAGGAGGTGGAGCTGGTTCACTCTCATTCTACCGGAGTGGTTTTCTTTGGTTGCATCTGGTGCCTGATACAAAGCCTCTCTCCAGATGTATGTCTTTGTGGAAAAGATGTTCACATGCCACACATACTAGAAAGGTTGCCTACGCTGTTGCCAGTACCTGCCATACTCCAGACATTATGGACTGGTTGGGTGCGTCAACTCTCCAGTATGTCCAGGCATACCACCCAAGCCAAGCAATCAACCAAACGCTAACTTCCGACGCCTTATGTGAATTCCAGCCAGCCTACTCCAACAAAAGAGTATGTCGTTTGTTGGATCTCTGCGACGTGCCTTCGAGGATTGGAGCCATTTGCAATTGTCTCTGGACAAGGAAGACAGTACCTCCATGTGTCACTCCACCCCGTCGGCGTTCAATTTCGTCCTGTTTATTTCGAACAGGGTAGTCTACCGCTCAGGTTATTCCATTCTGATTGCACATCTACAAGATTTTTGCATCAGAAGCACCTTCTTATTTGGACGGCTGGGTGCTCCACAACCTGGAAGATACCCAGCTCATTCACAAGCTGCATCAGATGGGAGACCTCTTATTACGCCTAGGCTTAAAGAGTGAGAAGGCTGGGGTTCACCCCAGACAAGAACATTTCCTTCCTGGGAGTAGAGTTCCGACTAGCTCAGTTCCTTGTAACACCCGCCGGCACCAGAATGGATTCACTACAACAAGTTCTAGCAGCAGAGTCAGTAACTGCGAAGGACTTGAGTGTAATCGGACATGCCGACTCAATGGCATCGCTAGTACCAATGGGAGCATGGAGGGCACGTGTCCTCCACTGATTCAGGACGACCAACTGGTAATTGGAATACCTCCTTCACTATCCAGCATGGTGGAGGTTGATGCCCAACTCCCATCTTGAATGATCTCCATGGATGCTTCTGTGCAAGGCCGAGGAGTGCATCTGGGGGATCCCTGCGTCGGGAAATTGGTTGGAGTCACGGAAGTGGTCTGTGTGTGCCACTGTTTTCCGGGCTTGGGAGATGCTTAAACCCTGATGTCCCTAAGCCCGCGTATGCTGGTACGTTCCTTATGGTCCCGGGACAATGACGGGGATCTTGGAGACTGGGCAGGTTGGTGGTTTAGTGTAGGTTTGACGTAAATTTAACACTTTATTTGGGCTCGGGTTCAGCTGGAGCCTGCTCCTTTTGGACTAATTCATCAAAATGAGATAAACCGACTAGTTTTAGAACTACAAAACCGAAAAAGCTTACCTTCATGGCAACCCATCAACCCGGCGAGTATCTCACGAGAAGTGACCTAAGCTGGCAGGTGGTGCTGTTACCAGCGTGTGATGTCACCTACTGGGACAGTGGGTGGGTAGCGCACATTTTGTATAAAGTGGACAGAGAGCTCATTTTAACAAAATAGGAAAATAAAGGAGAGTTTTAGATTAAGTAAAAACAACTGTGGGAAAAGACTAGGAAAGAAAATCCTAGTATCAGAATCTGTGATGCATATTTGTTTTGTGCAATTGGATGTTCTTATAAATACAGATGCTCTACAGATTGGATGTTCTTAACTATTTTATGAGATGTTGGGTAGTTTTCATACAAATGTAGAATAAAATCATTTGGTGCAGTGTCCCTTTCCTGAACAAAAAACTCCTGGATATTGCCATTGGATGCACTTACTTAGAAGTGTCGGAAAAATTGTGAATTTAAAAATTGTCTGAACCTTGTTAAAAGTGCCTGATCAAAGTGCCACCTGTTAGTGATCTAATTATCATGTTAATTTGTAGGAAGGTGTCACAACTTAATGAAAAAAAAAAGGGGGGGAGGGGGGAAAGACACAAAACTGGAAAAAGTTTTGAAAGTGACGGCAGTATTTCACAGAAAGTTTAAGCATTGCAAAGACGTAACTTAGAACTTCAGTTCAGCTTCTACATGATGAAGTTGTTGCCTAGTTGAACTCAGTTTTTCAGGCAGAATTTGTCGGGTTTTAACTTGAACTGCAGCTTGCAGTATTTGCACAGATGCTGCCTGGTTCCGAATTAGGACGACCCTCCATTAATTCTTGTAAGCTTAACTTTTTAAAGAAATTATTCCAAACTTTTTAGGGTTAATATTGTAGCTTCCTAGTTTCGTGATGGAAAACCTTACACGACAAGTTTAAAAAAAACAACCAGGGAAAAACACACACGACCACCACGCAGAAACACTTCACCGAAAATTCAAGCGAACTTTGTGGTGTTTCTGCGTGGTGATCGTGTGTGTTTTTCCCTAGTTATGTCGTTTTCAGACCACTGTAAACGCCGGTTGCCGGTATTTTGTGTTTAAAAAAAAACGACTTTTTTTAAAATTTGAGCTTTTTGATCAAGCTTCGTTCATTAATCTCTCTTAATTTTGGGATAGGTTATAGTTTTTGCTAATTAACGTTAGAAAAATATATAATGGGAAAATATGCTCGGCAAATAATAGCCGAATGCTTTTGACTTCAAAATTTCTTTTTATTAATCAAAACTTATAGGCCTATCACAGTTCTCCTGCAAGCATTAAAACTGAGCTGAACAAATATTTGTTTGCACGTAAATTATGATTACCGGTACCTGTAACTGTGTTGGTCACAGTTAGCTCAATCGTGTGTTAACAGGTACTGACATGAACCTGATAACTTTTTGAAAAAAGTAGTAATGTATTCCTTTTATGTTTGGCTTTAGGGAGATGCAGACTTCCCACCAGCAGCCGTCCAGGCGACACACAATAAACCAATTCCGGCGCACGAGTACCGCCAGGCTAATTCCAAGCCTAACATTATCCACCAACCAAGGAAATAGACTGGTCCGGAAATTCGATTTTGTCTTTTGCTGCTAAACCCTTTAGCCAAGTAATATTGGCTGCCCAAAAAAAGTTTCAACCGAATGATGACCGATTTTTGCAATGAGATATGAAGGAAAAAATAGGATGGGAAAAATTTGGCTCGATACCATCTTGTCCACAGGGTTTAATAACCAAGTCTACTTTATCAATTACTTTTTTATATTTTTTGATTATTTTTTTTGGTAGTCTGACGCATTGAACGCCAGCTACAAGTTGTAACAAATTGCTTGAATTGTAAACAGTGTTTTTTTTAAACACATCTTGCTCGAAAATAAGATATTTTTTTTGTGTGGTTTATGTTTGTCTCTTCCATGGTTAATATGAGATTACTACTTAATTAATATTAACCAGCAGTTATGCCCCTTCCCGCTGATTGGGTTGTTGAACGTGTGAAACAAGTGATAGTTGCGAATGTTCCGAAATCATTCTATGTATGGGCAAAAGATGACTGATGTCGAACAAGCGTGGAAGTGATGGGCAACCACAAGGGGTTAGAAGCTTTTTTTCTCTTGTGTAGAAAGCATGGGTTCTCTGAAAATGCGCAACCATCTCCGTTTCACCCGTGAGACAACAAACAATGGAACGAAATTAATATTAATCAAGCCTGTTTTACCTTCCATCTTGTAATTGGTATCAGTGCTTGAAAAGATCGTTGAAATACGTAACTCTCAAAAGTCAAATGTTATAATCGAGAAATTTCAAAATTTACGTACATGTTGCAGCAAACTGATGAATCCAAGATAATTTCCGTTCAAATTAAATATGAACGAACCCAGCAACTTGAACATGTAGACAGCTAATGGAATAAGATGTTACGGCAGTATTATGTGATCAATTATTGGAATCTTTAGCGTATTAAACAAAAATTTGGCCGAATTTCTAGAAAAAATACCCAAAACAGCCCTGTTGGTAGTTATTCTGAGGCAAACCGTAGTGGTGTTACTACGGTGTTTAAGCAAAGCATTAAGTTTTAAGATTATATATAAAAAAAAAAAATAACAATGTTACCTTGGTCCTGTAAACATAAGATATTGGAAATTGTTACTTGTTTCATTCAGTATTCATTTGTTTTTTTTTGTTGCGTTGACAGTGGTTTGTTCATTTAAGGTTGGAATTTGAACACATCCAGTGTCTTCATCTTGATGTCGAATGTGCTCAACTATTGTGTACTTAAACAAAATAAACATCTCCAGTGTTCGGAGACCTTCCAAATATCGGAAGTATTTTTCTTAAGCCTATTTTGAAATGTAAATAAACGGGTCTTCCTTGAGTGAAACCAATCAAAATGCTTCTGTCATTCATTGGGTGGATCTTAAAGGCTCGATAAGTTTATCGTGTCTAAACCACTAACCCTGGAAATTTTCGTTGAGAAGACAACACATAATCAGGTAAGATTGGTCACATTTGTGTGAAAGCAAAGCCATGTGTATTCAAACAGAAAAGTAGCGTAGATTTAGCATGCTCCTAGTTTTTAAAAGGTTAAACGAATTCTGTGTACCTTTTTGGACGGGTACACAATTATCTAGGATCATAACCAGTTTATTGAAGAAAAAAAAGAAAATCGGCAGCACCTCGCTAGATGTAGTTACCAACCGTTTTCCGACATGTCCATTTTTGAAAACATTTTTCTTTATACAGCAATTTGCAGAGTGGGGAATCTCTTCCCATCAAATGCTGGGAATCGTTTACTTCAGTGGACTGTTATTACCTGCCGGCATGTACACTCGATAAAGTGTCCTTCTGGGTTTAAATGCTTCTTGCCACTGAATAATCAGTTGCAGGTGTTAAGACGCACTGAATTTATTAAAGAGGGAAAAAAGTTAAGAGCCCAAAAAAGTACTGTAATGTGGAAAATGGATGCTGAACCTGAAATATGACTTTAATGACATAAAAACCAAGCTGAAAAAAATTGCACAAAATTTTTTTTCAAATAGTAAAGTATGAGAATTCGTTGTACAGAGTGGGGCTAAAATTACTGGGCAACAGATGGTTTTTGCTAGAGCAACGAAACTGGTATTATTAAATTAAAAAAAAAAATGCCTTCACAAAGTAATAAGATGGCAAATCAAAAACAACAATGTAATTGACCACGAAAAGAAACTTGTCGAAAGGAACAGTACAATCGGGATAAACGCGATGAAATCAGAATTCAAAGCAGCAACAGGAGCCGTTTCCGACCCAGCACAGTCGGTTTTGTATTTCTTTTCCAAACAAGACGCGCCGGCAGAATCTTTATGAGGTGCACGCTAGGTTGACGAAAACATTCACAGCTGACTCCTGTAATCGTCCAGGAATGCACTGGTAGGCAGAGTCTGGCTGGGTAGCAAAGGGTGCCTATGCCACTTAGAAAAATGATGGGAAAGGGGCACCATGCGTTTTACCAGGAAGTAGAGACTGGAGAGTGTTCTAAGCATTGCCAAGAGAAGAACTCCTGGAGTCTTTGCTTATTGGGATATTCTACTGGATTTGAAATGCATTCTTCAATATCTAGGCATGAATTTTTTTTGGGCGGTGGGAGGAGTTCAACAAAACCTATTGAAAATGCAAGTGAAGGGAGGGAGAATGGGATTTGTGCTCAAGTTCACCAGCAGAAAAGCATTCGTATTTTCTCCGGGAAGGGTTAAAAAAAAAAAGAAGGCTACCCAAGGGGCGTCTGTACCATGGTAGTATGGCCAGTCCTAGCCTGCGGGTAGGAACAATGTTCAGGATTGACGCAGCATTCCCCCCATTGAAAACCAAATACGTTGGGGGAAGGAAAGCGGTTGATCTTTGTTCCAGAAATCGTGCGACTGATTGGCTTTCTCATTAGCAGCGGCGGCACAATTGGATCCTATACCAATACCTATACCAGCCAACGACCGTCTATCCATGTGATCAAGGAGATACCAACAGGTTCCAACTGGTCTGGGATCCCAGCAGAAACGAGGGACCACTCCACTTGATGAGGTCATTGACAGCGACCCGCACTTTTCTTGCAGCTCAAATCATGGGTACCAGAAGAGTCAACCACCGCTCCGAGGGGACACATACACAAGGGTTGAAAATCGGCAACCCAAGCAAAAGGCCACAGCAATCTGAAAAGCGCAGTCATCAAAGAGTGTGCCAAGATGGTGTTGCGGGTGCCTTCCCTCCCAGCTGTTTGCGGGTGCCTTCCCTTGCCCGAGTTTGCATTGGCTTCCGGGACTTCCGCCCGCATCGGCAATCCTCACTCTCAGTCCTGCCTTGGTCCTCCAGCAGCATAATGGCGGCAGGATGGCAGCAGTGCGACTCCCAAGTAATATACAGGCAACCAGCAGGAGGTAAAGCCAAGCAACTTGGACTGTGTAACAAAGATGAGTAAAGAACAGAATAAACCAGTTGAACACCAATCAGGACTCGTGAGTGGTAATCAGTCAAGTGCTTGATCAGATCAAAGTTCGAGGCGTGCCACCCGGGCCACTATGGTGCCGGTCAGCACACCTCAAGGCCCCGAACAAGGTAACGAGACAAAGTGACTGGCTCGACGATAGACCAGCTACAATGGGGTGAGGGAAGGGCCTGGATCCAAGCACAGAATTCCTTGGAAGATACCGTAATGAGACTGGCCGTTTGGGTAAGATTGGCAGCCCGGCGATGGAGGACCCTACACAATTTCTCGACACCAGGACAAGCCCATTCTCTTTGACTGGCTTTAGCACTTCCTGTGGGAGGGGTAGCTTCAGACAGCTAGGACCAGGCAGTGAATAGAAGACGGTGTCGGAACTTTCTGCAGAAGTCAGGCAGGATGTCATCAACAAGCTGCGACGTGGAGTAGAAAAAAAAGAAAAGCAGGCAGGGATAGATCCAACGCGCGATGAACACCCAATCCTAGACACGGGCAAAGAACACTGGTCCTTAGCCGTTGGTGAAAGCTGGGTGTTGGTGACTGCCTCCAGAACACCGACAAGTGCTGGAGTCTACCTGCCATAATAACGAGCATCTGGTCTTGGGAGTTTCAACAGGCTCTAATAGCTTCGTTAGAGGGGCCCGAAAAGCATTGACATAGTTGGGGACACAACACGGATACCGAGGGGGAACCGTTTAAACCTGTTGGTGCCGATTGCTACCTTTTCTGCAGATGCATTAAAAACCAGCAGCTCACACTTGTTAAGACTTCACTTCTATATCCGGCCCGCTTGGTGAGAACCTCAAAGTCCTGGAGTATGGCAGCAGGTTTGCCACCCAAGATAGCATCGTTCAGTTTGGCGTCCATAGAAGCAGCCTTCGGCTGCACTACGAGAGAGAAGATAGCTGGACCCATGGGATCCCCCTGCTGCACACCACATTGGGAATGGATGAACTTATCACCATATGCAAAAAGGGAAGATGGGTGTAAGTCAGGAAGACGATAGCGTGCAGCAAGGGACCACAGCAGACTGTGTTGAAAGCGTTCAAGAAATTTACCTTGAGGACGACCTTGACCTCACTGTGGTAGTAACGTCTGGCAACATGAACAGCCGCTTCATATGGCAGCGTGAATGGCCGCATCCTGTGGAACTTGGCCAGCAAAGCCTGACTGAAGGGTCACAGGCAGAGGTTTGTGGTAAACGGCCAAGCGTCTTCAAGGAAGGCTGTCACGAGCGGTGTCCCTCAAGGCAGCGTCCTCGGACTCCTTCCGTTTGTGTTCTCCGATAATGCCTGGAATGGTATCGCTTCCGAAGTTTTGGCTTTTGGAAAGTTGGGCAGAAAGATCCTATGTTCTCTACAGAATTGACGGAGTGTTTCTGAATGTGGTTGAGACTGAGAAGGATTTGGGGCTGATAGTCTCTGCGAATGGAAAGCAGGTAAATCGAGCCCTTGGTCTTTTATGGCAGACATTAAACACACATTCCCTGAATGTGTTAGCTTATAAAGCCTTTAGTCAGACCTTTCTTAGATTATTGTTCTCCTATCTGGTCCCTGTATATGTTGGAAGACATTAGGAATGTCGAGGCAGTGCAAAGAAGATTTACAAGGATGTTTTAGAATTTGCCCCATTCTGAATATGGTGACCGGCTGGGCTTGCTTGGGTTGGAAATGCTTGCTGATAGAAGACAATCTCGTTCTGATCTGCGTCTTCAAGCTCTTGAGTGGACTCGTTGACATCGACTGGAGGATGTTGCCGACTCTTCGGGTGGATAGGTTTGCTGGACCCTGTACTTTGCTTCTTCGCGATGTCGAGTGGATGTTAGGTTTTGCTTTTTTGTCAGGGTGGCCAGAGCGTGCACCAGATGATGTCAGATGTGCACCCTCCCTTGGCGTTTTTAAACGTCGCCTGTCCCTGTGCAAGACCACGGGATAGTTGCTGGCTCCCACGGTCTTTTTTGTCCAACGGAACGTTTCGGCGTGCTTGGATTTCTTACTTACACCAAGGGTGCTTATACTTATGTACTACAAGGACATAGTAACAAAATGAAATGAGCCACATAGTGATGCCAACATTTATTATATCTGTACAAAACAGCAGTCTAGGTCTTTTTAACAACTTCATCTAGGCACTATGGGATTGTCAAAAGAACAAAAATAGTCTTTTATAACAAACATAACTCAAACAGGCTAAGAATAAATTGATTTTTTTTTTAAAGCAGTTATAGTAGAACCTATATTATCCAAACTAATTGGGACCAGGAGGCGTAAATAATTGAGTTGTTGGCATAATCGAATTTACATGCACACAAAGAAATTATTCTTTTATTTGAGTGGAATTTTGTGAACGGCACTGAGCTTAATCCTTAAGAATAATTACCAGAACATTGTGGATCAAATTGCTCACAAAAATCAGAACGAGCCTAAATTCTCATTCTTGTCAATAAACTGAAATTTGTGATATTTTTGTTTAAATGGGTGTTCCGACAATACAGGTTCCAATGTAGTAAAAAAAAAAAAAAAAGTACTTGGCGATTGCAATAAGAACTTTATACGTATATCTTTACACATGCAGTGGGAATAATATCGAAACAAAACTGCCAGCAATTGTCCAGACACAACGAGTAATAATTTGCAGCTTCCAAATGGCAGTGTGGAATACGCTGGCAAAGTACTGATAAGTACTGCGATTTCTGAAACCCTCTTTTCATTCCAACCAACAATTTTTTTTATTATTATTTTAATTTATGCATGCGTCTGGACAACACCTCTTAATGTAATGGCCAAGTACAAAGGCATAATAAGACTAGATCATCACAAGGGAGTTTTATTTACATAGACTATTAACTAGTCAGTCAATAAATAATAGCATTTTCTACATTTGATATCTAACATGCTATTTTAAAAAATACTTCCGTAGAAGCTAAATTTACCAGGCTGCACCAATACCACACTGTGTCCATCCAACATCAGGTTTTACTGACAGTGAAAGGGTAACGCCACGAAAAATACCGTAAATCGTGGATTAAACGCCCATGGGCTTATGCAGTTAAATAGCAAAAATAGGGGGGTGGGCTTTAAATCAAGCATTATCAATTTCTAAACTTTCTGGACATCTATTACAGAAAGTTCGAAGCTTTTGAACGATCTCTGAAAGACCAATTTTTACATCCATTTAATTGCTGTGAAGAAGGGAGGGGACTTAGGTGAGAGATGCCCAGGCCTTGTGCAGGTGCTCAGCTACAGGAAGAGTCCACTATTACTACAGGGAGAGAGAAGGGGCCAGTAAACATAGCCGGCAGTAGGCTACTATCTTTATTAACATCATTTAACTTTTAGACAATTTTTCGCAGAAAAACAACAATTTGAGGGGTGGGCTTTAACTCCACTATTTCATGATTTTGACTTTACAGCATTTTAGGGGGTGGGCTTTAGCTTCAACTGGGCTTTTAATACACGATTTACGGTAGTAATTTTGCAGCTAACTCAGAAAATTTGTTTTTGCCTACGACTGGTTGCACAAGCAAAAATTAATGCTAATTTGCTAATTTTTTCATACAGTAATCTTGTTACTTAACACAACATTGCAGTGAATGCATTCAGTCACACCGATCTTTGAAAGCAAGGGCACACCCATAACTCAATGTTTAATGTTTTTTGGGGAATTTTTGGTTTCGCAAATAAATTTGAGATGCGTTTTAGCAACAGTTTTATATCAGTATCATTTGAAAGATCTTGAAAAGTGACTAAAATCTTGAACACGAAATTCTATCAAATTTTGACAAAGACAACATTTTTATAAATTTTTGGGAGCCTTTATGTAGATGTACCGCCGTAATTCTGAACGTTACTAGACATTTTTGAAGGAGAAGACTAGTAAAAGGAGGGGCACACTCAGGAATTCGATACAGGGGACCTCCAAACATTGCTGGGTGGGGGGCAGTGATAATGTCCAAAATAAGCCAGAGCAGATCCAAAATTTTCCAGTCATCGAACATATCGGCTTCTTCAAGCAACTAGGCTGATATCTGCATCTGCTTAAAGAAATTTCCTGGACCCTTACTTGTTTATACTGTAATGGAGCGACAGCCCCCGCCCCGTATATGGCTGGTTTTAGATTAGAGAACATTGCTGTGATTTTCTGTTTGCTTGAAAATACTGTGACATCATTACATATTCCAATTGCTGAAGGGCTTTATAAATTAAACACCACCGTTACCAGTCGCCCATCGCCCAAGTCTCTGGGATTCCCACCACGGATCTCGAGTAGAATAAGGATTACCGAGATTCCCACTACGGACTTCAATAGAATAAATATTATCGAGATTCTCTCTGAGGACACACAAACAAACAAAAAAAAAACTACAATCTTCGTATATATAGATAGCAGAAATTTTTTTTTTAAGTCGAGTGCAGACATTGGTGCAGCGGTAAACTCTTTTAACAACCTTTATTAATCTTTAAACAAAGGACGCTTAAGGTGGATAACTTTGTATTTCTGAGCAGCGTGTTAAGTTACAATAAATTGAATGGTACGAGGATGCCCATCATATTCCTCTACGAAAAGAAACCGATGTAGCTCCTTGGAAACAAAAACGGTCGTAAAAACCAACGCACAAATTCACACATGAAACTTCAAATCCAGACATGGAAAAATGTATAACCCCCCTCCCCCAAAGATCCTGAAATAATATAATGCGTATTTTCAAATAAACAAAATTGTTAATTTCTCGCTTGGCTTAAATGACTGCTTTAAAAACTGCTGATTTTTAACAGTTCCGTCGGCTAAGCTGATAATGCAATCGTGTTAAAGTAAGCTAAATCTAGTACTCCAAACTCGCCAAGTCCAAGGTAGCTAATGATAGCTGAACAAGTATTTAATTCAAAACATGTGAATAAAAAGTAGCTAAAGCTTAATTTTTTCAGCAAACGCAAGCAAATTTTCAACAAAATTTTACAGCATTAAAAATTGCAGGATTTACGCTCATTCGAATCCTTAAGCCTTACAAAGAAAGGGTTACATGCAGAAGAGAGAACTAACGTTTTTTTTTTATACAGTTCTAGAGAAGAACATGGAATGGTTGGCTGCCATTTCCTTGGCAACTAACGAAACACGAGGCAGTGCATCAACTTCGAAGCAAATCGCGCAAACATTTCTACATTTCTTAAGGCTCTACATTTCATAATGGAAAAATATAATCTTTACTTACTTAGTAAATCTGAAATCTAAATGTTTTAACTTACGTACTTCATACATCGATTTCGAAAAGAGGTGCTATGCAAATGCAGTGCCGCCACCAGGAAAAAGTTTCCCAGTGGGCCTGGGGCTATCCCAGGAACTAACGCATTTTATGGTAACTGTATGTCACTGTCGTATCAGGCTTCAGGAGCATATTTTTTTCACGTATTCTAAAGTAATTTTCATTCAGCATTATCCTGCGACACTGTACGTGTTCGGAAACGGCACAACTAACTAAGACGACACTTATGTTGCCTTAAACATGTGCAGTAGGTAACGTGCAATTACATTATAAAGTACGTTATACACGGCACAGTATGTTTTATTCTTTCATTTTCAGGATGTGAAAGTTGTTGGTTTCCATTTAACAGTTAAAATATTAACAATGCTGCGGATCCACCCTACCAAAAGCAGCACATGCCCAAACACGATTTGTCTTTACCAGTTTCTTTATTAACATGTCCACAGCCATTTTTGCAATTTAGTGCAGTCACACAAATATTTAATTCTCCTTACTGTACATTTCAGAGTGTGGAAAACATGCTCCCCACTTCCTGCTTGGTTAACAGTCGTGGTCAAACCACGTCGAAAAGAAAAGGGTATTCCTACCAGAACTGATTTTAGGAAACCTAATTGTTGTCCTCCTACCTTGACGACAATCGCCTAGTTGCAAGTAGCAGCCTTTTCTGGTGATTTTTTATTAAGTTTTCATATTCCGTATTGTTTTCTTTAGTTGTTTAACAGTGATTCCTTTTCCAAAAAATACAGCTTTTCTCATATACAGCTCACTTATACTTGACATAGCCATTTCATCTTGTTACCTTCCGAATGCTAATATGCATTTCGAGTCCTAATTAATGTGACATAGCTCACCTGGAGGTCATTGTCCCAAGCGTTTTAGCTGAAACACTGTCCTCGTCTGATGAAAAAAAAAACCAATCCGAGATGGATCCTATTAGAAACCTCACCAAAATGCTGGTGGTAGCTTTTGCTAGAGCAATAAATCTTTGCTTTAAAGCACTAGCATAAGCATATTCACTTCATTTTAAGCAAATGCTAGTAGTAGTGCTGAATGAGAAAAAGTCATTTTTTTTGGTTTTTAGCTCTATCAATGCATTTCCAGTGAGAAACTAATTTGAGAAAAGGATGATAGGGATAAATGAGTTTAAAAGAGCAAAATCTCTATGCGAACCTTTGCACAGGAAAATACCTAGTAAAAAGCCGTCCCTCCAAATTTAATCTTAAACAACCCCCCATAGGCAGAATCCATGCAACATCGTCAGAGAACAGGTGAATTTGTTGCTTTAACCACCTTTTTTGGGGGGGAGGGAGGGGTACACTTCTTTTTGCTACAATTTTACCAAAAATGTACGAATTTTGACATTCAATTACAACATTTGAATTTTTGAATGGCACTATTCACATGACATGAAAACCCTTTGCAAAGGCAAAATTACACCCCCGCAACCTGCAGACTCGCTCCCGCTCACCACGCCAACAGTTTTCTGTCCATAAAAAGCTTGTTGCAGACCCCCAATCTGAACTAACCGGACGCACCTACAGATAGATAGCTATTACTTCCACAAAATTTTCTAACAGTCAAGTAATTTCACAGTCTAGTTCTTAACACTAGACACCTGAAACACAAATGGGTCTAGTTTTTGAGAAGTGGCAACTCTACTTTGACATGTCCTGCTACATTAAAAGCATTTCTAGCTAAATTGTGTACTGTGTTTTAAGGAAAATAGTTTTAAGCAATCAGAGGGCAGCGTGTAAGTGACTAACTACTGTATAAAAATGTTGGGCACATATGTGCCACGGTACGTACAAGTTTAAGCTCGATAATTCATTTTTCATTTGGTGTTGCAGCACGATGTGGTGTACGTTTATCAAATAACAGAAAATTTTAAATTTTAAACTAGTTTTGAAAACATAGCAAGTACAAAACCAGTTTTACTAAAAAAAAAAAAAAAAAACTGAATATCAGATACGTCGATTACACACAATAAATTACACTTTGCAGTTTCATTTCAATTTTCTTCTACGGCTGGATGTGGCCAACAGTTTACAGTGATATGAACTGCAACGTTTACTTAACTGAACTGCACGAATTTCACGACACTAGGTCAATGGATTTTAATGATTCAATACCATGGAAACTTTTTTTAACTACTCAATTGTTGAACTTTCAGTAGTTTAACTTGACCACAAGTTGCTGGTTCCTTTCTTCTTGATGTTACAAGGAAGTTAGCCTACTTTTTTACTTCGAAAAAGTCATTAAAACAATTGCTCATATCGCTCACTCAAATGCAAATGAAAGTGTGAAGAAACTTACTTTGAAATATGTTTCTTGAGGCTTTAACGTATCTGCCTTTAATGTATCTTTTATCAATTCAGCACCATATACTATCAGTATCTACCATTAGGCCACGAAAAGATAAAGATGTTTGTCGGGCACCACTACATCACTTAAAAAGCACCACGTGGGTTATTTGTTTCAGGATTTCTGAGAAATTTTGCATAACTCATGTATTTTTTTTTTTTACGGATTTTGACATTTTAGTACACCATTTTTGTCATCTTTTCACAAATACATTTCATTAGTGTAAATGCAAACAACAGAAATTGCGTAGTGGTTACGTAGTGGTAAAAAAAAACGTCATCCCTCATCAATTTTTCACCTTGAAACATTTTTTATAATTTTTAGGGCCTTACAGATTTTTTTAAATTAATTTCTTTGATTTGATAAACTGTTTTTAATTATTTGTTTTTACGCCATGTTAAGCAAACTAATTCCAGTGTAGATTTAACCCAGATCGTTTTTTAACCTTACCAGACTTATTTCAATCCTAAAGTACTCTAGCAATGGAAGGGTCAAACTCGGGATTCAAACTGGGAACTTAATAATGGCAGGGGCTAAAGGAAGGTCCGGAATACATCCCATAGCTGCTTAAGGAGCCTGGAAGTCTCTCGCGCTACCATCAGCAAATCTGGGAGGGACCAACGTACAGATCATACCAACCTACTTCACTCGGTTAAGATTCAGTTCAGCCCCCATGACCTTTAACGAACTTAAGTTTTAACTAAACTCCTCCCAAGCCGTGTGTGGACTAAAGATAATATTTGAGCACACCTCGTGAAACAAAATTCATTCAACATTAGTGTCAAAACTATTTTGTACTAGCCTACAACACTAAATAAATAAATACTACATTACAGTAATTTGACCATCTTTGGTCTTGTAAACCTCCAACATTACGTTGTACCTAATGAGGCCTTTTCCGTATATCGTTCAAGTCTTTAATACATACTGCAACGACCGTGATGTCGTATGTCAGCTTGGGATGGCACGATACAAATTTTTTTTTTATCCAGATAAAATTTTTAAAATTATCGCGATAATCTTGATGAAACAAATATTTATGCCGATATAACCATTATAATTTTGTTAATTAAAGAAAACCTTGGGTGTAGCATACAGTGCAACGTTCACGAATGCGAATTGTGTGGCACTCACCATTTGGCCAGTAGACAGTTCTGCTGCTACTTAAATATTGTTTGCATTAAACTAACTCTCCAATTGGATAAAGTGACTAGCAACAGGAATGTACACTTGGTTGGAGAGCCCTTGTAATTGTGCACGCGACACCGCAAACTGCTTGTTTCTAGCTATTACAGTTTCCGAGATATGACAATTTTAAGCATTAGGGTTGGCACAATAATCGATAATATCGTGATAAAAATTTTCGTTGATCATCGTACCACACTTTTTTTTTATTATGTAATTGTTGTGCAAACCCTAATGTCAACACTTAACGAAATTTAGTTTTTTGATTAGGTAGCCTAACCAATAGGACTGTCACTGGCTGGCGTTAAAAAAATGTGTGCTGTAGCTTCCAATGAAACTGGGGCTTTTGAGTGAAATTTTATACAGGTTATCATAGATGCATCAAAAACGAAATTACTGACGTGTACTGGTATGCTTTATGTGCGGTGAAAACAATTTCATTTTTTTCCCCACAAAGCTCAAGTTGAGGAGCTCGCAATTAAATTAACTTAACGTATATATACATATTCCAGCCTGACAAAATTGATTCTTAATTTGTTTGACCAAAAGTTGTTTCCCAAAAGCAATCGTCAATAAAATCTTCACCACTAATTCTGCTTATTTTCAAAAAGACCCTCCTTAGTCTTGCAAATTTTTGACAAAACTTCGTCTGTCCTCTTTATTGACGATCGCAGTAAGTTTCAAAGGTGTTCCAATAACGGATTTTTCCCAAAAGCACTGACATCACTACACGAACCACTTTTTCGCACCGAATGCTTCAAATTTATGCGTCCAAATTTTATTTTTACAAAGCTCGAGAGCTGAGCAGCTCAGAAACAACTGAGGGTTGACATCAGCTTCTCAAACATTAAGGCAAGCTTGAATTCATGTGGCCAAAAGTGGTTTCCCAAAAGCGGTGCTATCACCACAAAAACCGCTTCTTCATGTATGGTATACAATTCACACAACCCTACAGTACATTTATATTAATCAACATATCTCGTACGACCATTGCAAAACTGAGTTAAAGTCAGTAACAAACCTCTGTACAAGATTTTCCTACATTGCTGTCATTCTATATTGTGACAACAAGCTTTTCAGCCCTTTTATCATTCACCCACTCTACACTCCAAAACTGAAGACAAATTCACCACAACAGGTGCAAAACTTTTCCCACCATTTACCTTACGGTTACACAGATTAACGGCTTTTACCATTTACAGCGTAACTTCGTACTTCTTTGCCAGCTCCTGCAGCGTCCACTCAGTGACGCCCCGCTCAGCCAAATCTTGCAAGTCTTCGCGCAACTCGTGCCGCAGTCGTCCAAAAAGGGCGCGGCAGTCGTTCTTCTCGGCAGCGCTTAGAAATTGCAAGGTCAGCCCGAAGCGTCGAGCCGAGGTCAACGATTCCAACAGACGTACTGAATAAACGACAGAGTCCGTCTGTCGACTGTTGTCTCTTGTTGTAGGTGTTGTAATGCCACACAGGAGGGCGCGGACAAGTTCGCCGAGCAAGCCGAACCCCAGCTCACCCCTGCATAGAACAGAGGCAACGTGTGCTTGACCGAGACGTAGCAAAAATGAAAAGCGTTCTTTGTCGTCTTCTTGCTGACGCCACTGCTTTGTAAATTCAGCTGAGGTTGTGGGTATTTTGTAATTATCTATCTGCAACAAAAAAAATAAGAGATAATGTTTCCACATTCTTTCAAAGAAAACAACAATGAGGGGGACGAGATGAAGATTTAAACACCATTCTTTAATTGTGCGTTTGTTTTCCACTTCCGGGGTACAGGTCCTTTACAAAGCTGAAAGTAAGAAATGCAAAAAATGGTCGATGGAAAATTTTGGAAAGCTCTGGCAATGCTGGGAACTACAGAGTGTTACAACAGTGACATTCAGTGGAAAATCTACAGAAAATTTTGTGAGAAATTTTATTAAAAATACGACAATGTATTTCGAAAAAGATCGTTAGATTTCGTACTGTGAAACTCCATTATAAACGAACAAAAGTCACCAGAAAAACGCACACTTTCACAACAGAAGACACTCACACTGTCTAGCGAA
>JAHWFP010030615.1:0-16881 GCA_023313725.1 Lithobius niger
ATTTTAGCACAAAACAGCAGCTCCATATGATTGTCCATTGCTGAGTTGTGATGTTTTTGGAAAAAATACAAGATGGCGGCCATTTATTCAGAATTTAAGGTGTTCCCCATGCAGGATTTTTTTGGAATTTTCTGGGGAAGTGCGGGGGGACGTATAGTCGACTATGCTACACAAACCCTGCATTTTAGCACAAAACAGCAGCTCCATATGATTGTCCATCGCTGAGTTATGATGATTTTGGAAAAAAAAATGCAAGACGGCGGCCATTTATTAAAAATTTAAGTATGTTACCCATGCAGGATTTTTTTCGATTTTTTGGGGAAAGTGCAGGGGGACCTACAGTCGACTATATTACACAAACCATGCATTTTAGCACAAAACAGCTGCTACATTTGATGTCCATTGCTGAATTATGAATTTTCGGAAAAATTCGAGATGGCGGCCATTTATTAAAAATTTAGGTGTTGCCCATACCGGATTATTTGGGATTTCTCAGGGGAAGAACAGGGGGACCTAAAGAACGTATTTCAGAAGGAATTAGCTTTGTAAACGTGGTCTTGTATTAGACACTCGTGGTGAGGCCACCTTAACACCACCGAGCAAAAAACTGAGGGCAGAAATCTTCGTTTCTCAACGAACACTTTTTTTTTTCTTTTCGCTACCGCACCCAAAAGACCTCGCTACTTAAATAGGGATATCTCCATGGAAAACGCAGAAAATCGACCAATTCTTGCAGCCCTTAATAGAAGAACACATTCTCTAACTTTTTGCCCAAAAATATTCGCAAATTTCAGCTCCATCATTAAATGGCATCACTAAGAAAAATCGCTCAAACTGAGCCGTATCGAACTTCAATTCCGGTCGCCGTTTTCCGAAACTTGTATATTTTGTACTTATTTGTATTTTATTCTTTCAGGCATAAAGCCTAAACACCAGCTTAGTTGTGTTTTAGGAGAGGCATGCTTGTATAGGAACACACGATATTTTTTATTTATAAAACGAGTGACGACTTACATTATTTATGAAAAATGTCCGACTGGTAAAAATGCACTTGTCTGCTTCTGCAAACAACTAAAATTAATTTAACTTCGTTATAGCATCTTTAAAAACTAGCTGGTATATTTAACATTTTATTTTTGTGCTCAAATGCACTTTGGTAAACTTAATTTCTTGCCATGAACCCTACCGGAGCTCTTCGTTTATGTTTGTTTATTTTTAATAGCATCTCCGTCCAAACTCCGAGCGTAGCTACCAAACCAACGAAAACAAACTGGCTTTCCTTCAATTAAAATCATGTCTTGCAAATATCAGTATTTTTCCCAAAGCCAATGTCAATTTTGAGCTAACACTTCGTCCCCCCCCCCTCCTTCAATAGTTGCGATACCTAATATCATAGTTTTAATTTATAGGCCTATTCACGTTGCGAGTTCCAAACTCAATTTTCATGGCCTTCAAGTCACTAGAGTCGGCAATTCCCTTTGCTTTCTTAGCCTCCAATATTCCCCTCCAATCAAATTGCCGTATTCAATTCCCCATCCACTCAGAACGCAAAGCTACCCCGTTCGTCCGCGCTGTCATGCCTACTTCCGGTAGTGACAGCCTGGCCGACCAGCCCCCCCCCCCCCCCCCTCCCGGTCGCTCTCCTACAGGTCCGCCCTTTCCTTCTACCCTGACTGCCAGACAGCAGGTATAAAACCCAGCTACAGGGACATTCGTTAGCACAGCTCAGGAATCTCAAAGCTAGAGGTAGCTACGCCGGTCGGGAGTGGAGATGCCGCGGTCCGATTGTTGCGATGCCGGGCAAAGGTAGTTGGTTCGTATAACTTAGTTTAAATTGAAAGTTTATCTTTTGGACTCTGAATTCAAAATTTATAGTTTAATTATAAATTAACCTTTAGCTTTGAAAGTAAATTATGGTTCATTAAGCCATCGGCATTTAGGACGTTAACAGCCATAACGTAAGGGTTCACGGTCCCTTCCTAAAAACCAGCTTTTTTTCATCGTTTCATTAATATAACTTAATGTAAACAAAGGTCATTGGGTCAGTTAGATTTGCAGAAGCGCAGTACTTCATGGAGTGTACATCCCATTTCTAACTTGATAGTCTAATGGGTACGGTTTGATCTTGTGGGAGTACCATTCGAAACATAACTGTAAATTAAGGTCTACTTTTATAAGTCAGCTGCGGCTGTTTGTAAATTAGAGGGCTCTTTTGCGAAATCCCCGTTGCCTGAAATCACTATTTATATTTGAAATTGCTTTGAACTAAAACCAAGTTCACGTGTACGAATTTTAACGTAAAAATTCTCAGTTGTTTTTAACCTAAAAACTAAGTTGTAAAGTGGTAATCCAAATGTAAAGTGTGTACTTAACATGTTTGTTTAAAATAAAAACCAGGAGTTTTAAACGCCAGTTGGTTTACTAGTTCGATGATTGCTGGAAGTTAATATTAAGAAAAATCTCTTCAAATTTAACTTAGCTAGCTTTTTCCCACCTTGGTGGCAGCGATACCCGCCTTTTATCACTAGTTAGGTCTTTAAGATTAGGACTTCAATGCTCCCTTCCCTATGCCGGGACTGTAGCAGTTGTGCTGTTTGATCCAAACGTACGAAAAGTTAACTATGTGTGATGGAAAGTAACACCCAGTTTCACCAGGCGCCGGCGATGCTACAAGCACCTACTCCGTCGTAGCATCCGCCGTTACAGCTTTCTATTGTGGCCCACTGGGAACTCGCATCCGACGTCCGGGTTTCAGTCGAGCAAGCCGGACTTCTCACCCATTGAAAATTTGAGAATAGGTTGAGGTCGTTTCGGCCCCAAGGCCTCTAATCATTCGCTTTACCAGATGAGACTACAACTAGAGACTGGCTACTACTATTTCATGATCGGGAAAAGAAAACGTCCGGCTACAATTGAGGACCCGGCCACAAATAAAGGAATTATGCTTGCCCATGTCGTTCGGAGTCCCCGAGACACTCAACAATATTCGTGTTGCGTGTTGGGATGTAGTTTTTTTTAACGTCTGAGTGGTGACTGGCATGCTTTAAAAGCCGTCTTTTTGTGTGAGGAGGGATTTATTGTTATCAAAAGCTTGCTTGCTCCGGGTCTTTTTAAATAAATACAAATGCAGGCCCCAGCTAAATACATACTCTTTTGCACCAACAGAAAACTTTTTAACTTTCTTCTTTTAAATCCCACAGCACTTAATCGATGAACGGATGTCGATTCGGCAATCACTTGGCTAGCATCCAAATACTCTGCAACAGTGAGGCTTGCTCACGTTGTAAGGATCCCTAGGGACCCCTCTTAAAAGATCGTGGTTTGCGTTGTACTAGTTTTTTTTTCGTTTGCTTGGCGGCATGCTTGGAGTTATTTGCTGGTGCAAAAGTGTTATAATCCAATAGCTCCCAGATCACTTTGAAATCTTACCTGCATAATATTAAAGGTACACTCCGCTTGCCGGTAACAGCCATGCGCAGATCGCCAACCATGCATGTTTCTATCGCACCATTTCGCGAGAATCTGCGTAGTAAAACAAGGCCAACTAAGATAGTAGCTACTATCGCAGTTGGCCGTGAGCGTAGTATGAAACAGCGTGAATACAAAAATTGTGTCGTCGCAAACCGGAATGATTTTCGTATTTTAAAATCGCACTTTATAATTTTTCAGGCCAGTATCTTATAATTTTTCTTCGGCGATCTATTGGCATAAATATTTCAAATTTTTACCGCATTAGTCATTTAGACTTTTGATCTCAGTATAATTATCAGCAAACGATTAAAATTTAATACATGCACAAACACGGATGAAACGCCATGGTTATTGTACGCGCGTAAAGGATCATATAATCGCAGGATGCTGATAAATATAGTTCCAAATATTCAAGAGAAAATCTCATATAGACGCCACTTTTTAAAACGGATTTTTAGCAAGGGATTGATACGGGAAGTAAATAGACGTTTGGGGCCGTACTTGATATGGAAGATCGAGAAAAATGGCGGTGGGAGGAATGTAACTTTAAAGTACTCTTCCTTCTAATAAAATGCTGGCCCTGAGTACGAACTTGACTTAACCAGCATAATAGCCAGTCGCGTTCTTGGGAGACATGATCCCGGGCATAACATACGCTGGTCTATTACATCGTGTCCCAGTACGTCACACTGTCTCATTTATTGTCGCACTGGCGTGGATTTCTGTTGGGGCCCAGAGTTTGATTGACGGCGCAAGCAATGTACACAGTATGTCTCAGAAGTCCTGAACCAGGTAGGCGTATATGGTATAGGCATATGGTATAGGCCTATACACCCAGAGGAAAATCCTGGGTTAGAGTTCTGGGTTTGAGTCCAATGCCCTGGAGTCAGTGATTTCCCGATTGTTAGGAACAAAAGGCATCTATTTTGCTCATAGTTTGCTGATTTGTACACCTTAGGCCTAATATGGTATAGACGTAGGCCTACACTGTATAGTCCTATACGATGTAGGCCTACCTGGTTCAGGACTTCCGAGACATACTGACATGAGAAAGAAAAAAAGTACTCGACTGACAGGGACTCGAACCTGGGACGTGCCGTTTTGATTCCTAGTCGGGTCAGATATAGTTTCCCTCTTGCAGATCATTGTTTAGGATTTTACAAAGCCAGCTTGACTACTGTCTACACGTTAGATTGTCATTTATCATTTATTAAATATTTTTATTTTTTTCTTTCCAGTTTTTGTTCATGTCCATTTTTGTTTCCTTCGTCCGTACCTCGATGATCGAAACACGATGTCAGCGGTCTAAAGGAAGAAAACAACGCAAGATCTGGGGCGATTTCCTAGAAGATCCGTCATGCAGAGGTCCGAACGGGAAGGTTTACCCGAGGTAGGACGACGACCTGATTGTAAAGTTGAGTAATCGTGACAAGTCGTATTGAGCAGATGGAAATGAAGTCACTGAAGCACTGTTTTTTTCTTTTTCTACGACCTTGATTTAGAGAGTCATGCGGATGTTGATAATAATTTGATTGTCGTCTCGCCCCAGTCTTAGCGAAAATTAGCCAAAAGTGTTAATCAAGTTGTGTCACCTCCGCCCACGTACCTGTTTCACCGATGACTGGCTTGCTTTCAAAATCCATTTGGGCATAGCATATAGGAGGCCGCAAACTTTCAATAATGGGAAAGGGGAGTTGGGGAGGCGGAACACTACCATGGCGTGGTCTAGGAATTGTTTAAGGGGAAAGCAGATGATCATTTTTACGCCCTTTTCCCTACAAATGATGCATTAAAATTTTAAAAGAAATTTGTGAAGCAGTCTATCTTGCGACCGGAAGTAATACTGTAGCTTTTGGGTAAAGCCGGAGTTAGCCTCTCCCATGCGCAAAAACGTGGAAATTAATCGTAACTTCGCGACCAGTCTGCTTGTTCCCAAAAATTTTTTTTTTAAATGGACTGTCATAATTAACACTGTGAACTGAATTGGCGTGTTTAACATTTCACATACAAATACATTAATTTTCCTGTGGTTACTTTTTCTAGTTTGTGCTATCTCTTGCGTACACTGAGCGCACATCTGAAAGTATACCTATGTCAGTATGTATTAGAAGTGTGGAGAACCGTTCTAAATCCTCCCCAATCAGAACTCCCTGCTGGAATATACGACGCACGAAACTCCAGGTGTGCGCCGTCAGAACTGTGAGGGGAGCGTTTCGCGTGGGAATGATATATAACATCCTGTCAAAACTGCCAGAAACTCACTGCCAGAATACAGGAAGAACTGCGTGTTCGCAGTCAGGAAAGTAGGTGTTGGAAGAATCTACTTGAACGGTCGCAAAATATACGATTAATTTCTTCGTTTGTGGGAGTGGCCGACTCTGACTAGACGGAAGAGCTACGTTCTTATTTCAGGTCCCAAAAGTAACGGTCACAAGATCGACGACACCAAATTGGTTGGGCTTAATCTTTCATTGAGGGTCACATTTGTTTTATTCGGGTTGAGCTGAGGTGAGCTTAAAAATATTTTGAAAATATTTATTTACTCCGTTAAAATGTTTTCTGTTTATATACGGATTCAGCTTAAAAATATTTTCAAATGAAATTAAAAAAAAAACCATTCAGTCACGAATTTAATTCGTCAACAAATGCACTGGAATACAAAGGGAAAGAAAAGAATACATTTTTGAATGATAAAATACGTAATTGTTCAACAAAGATGTAAATCGTAAATAATAAATTCTATTTTAAGCCCCTGATAGGTCTTATTGCACCCTCTGCACCCCTTGCAATAAAGTAAAGGTTTCTATGACGTCGTCTGTTCTGTGGAGGAATGTTCATTTTTTTTTTTGAACTATGTAATTTGTGCTTGATATTTCGCTTTGCGTTTGCATGTACAGTTCCGGTAAAAAAAAAGCCCTTTTTCGTTATATCGAGGGTCGTATTATCAACCATGGAGAAAATATGTTATCTCAAAAACTACTGGACTGATTTTCATGAAACAAAAACTGAACTACTTATTAGATTGTCTACTGTATTTCTACCCTTATTAAATACTATGTTAACTTATTGAAAATAATTGGCCGAGCGAGAAAAACTTAGTGATATCTGATGATATCTCGTAAACTAGGATTTTTCGTAAGGAAGGATTTTCAGAAAAATATAATATGCAATTCAGTCTTTGCATTGCATATTATATTTTTCTGTTGAATATTGCATGTCATACGTATAGGAATATAACATATATCATAACAATTATTCCAGTTTTTGTTTTATTCAATTCTATCCAGTAATTTATAAGATATTATTAGTTTTCAACTCGTGCTGCTCGCTCGGCCAATTATATTAGGCTGCTTACCATTACATGTAATACGCTTAGAAATATAGCTGATAGCATAATAAGCAATCCAGTTTCATTCAATTCTGTCCAGTAGTTTTCGAGATATCAACATTTTCGTTCAGAGTCACTTACATTAATCCTGCAAGTTCTTCCATATAACAAAGGCGTTTTTTTTTTACCGGAACTGTACGATGCTTGTATAGCTGATGTTGGCACTTGATAACGGGGTGGTAGAACCCCCGAAACGTTGTGTTTATTTTTTCCTGTGCTTTATTTTCATTGAAACGATATTTTTTGCTTTTCACTGATTGTTCACGCACAATACTGTTAGTACAAGCATGGACTTGTATACTATCACACTACGTTCCATGGTACAAGTGATGCAGTGCAGTGCGCAGTGTGTTCAAAGTTTACTTTGCCTAAAGACTGTAACCTTCTTCTCGTTCGCTCAGCATAATTAAAAAATTGTGTTTTTCTTTCTACCTCCAGTGAAATAGTCGACAAACTAGTCAGCCAACTTCCGGCACAATCCTTACGAACTGGAAGATCGTTGGCAGATCCCTATGACATTCAAGAAAAACTGCTTCGTGCTTACAAGCAAGCTAACGGTTTAGATGGAGCTGCGAGGCAAGGAAAAGCTTCCACTGTAAACAGGTAAACAAAACACGTAGAAGTATATTGCTCGGTAATGCATTCCGACCGGAAAAGAAAACATCGAGCGCTTGAGCAAGTGAATTTTTTTTATCAGCTTAGAAATGCAATAAGTGTTGGCAAAAATTATCTATATGCAAACTAGGCTCGAGTGGTATAGCAGTGGGAATACCACATTATATTAAAAAAAGATGGAGGGATCAAGGTCAAAAATATTTATTCACACGTGGTCAATTATCAGTTGTGGTACCTATAGAATCACAATGATTACCAGGAGTACTAAGAACAGGGAATTAAAGGTAATAATAATAATAACAATAATGTTTATTAACAGAAAGAAATAAAATATTATTGTTAAGAAATGTATTGCTCAAAACAGGTTGTAATGGGAAACAGAAAGGAATGATTAGTCCATTCATATCTGCTCTGAAATATTAAAACAAAACCACCTAGAAACATTTTAGGAAGGCAGAAAGATCAGTTTTCTTTATGCCCCGTTTAAAAGCAAAGAGAATAGCCACAGTAACCAGCCCGGATGAGAGGCTATTCCAAGGGTACACTACTCCATTTGCGAAAACTACCTGGTACAATCTTTCCTAACAACATTTGCAGTGAGTTTCAATGGTTGATCAGTGATCACGTATGTAATCATTACCGCGGATCTTAAAAAACACTTTAGGGTCGATAATATAGGGTCCATATAATATGGAATACGTTAAACAAAGATCAGCATGCAAGTGTCGCAATTCAACTGATTCGAGGCTTAATTTACTCAGATGTTGTTTATATGATAGATCAAGGCATCCACGGAGATGCTTTGTAAAGGTTGTCTGGACTGATTCCACATTTTTTATGTGTTTTGCATGATGTGGTGATCGACCAGACCTGGCTAGCGTATTCAATTTAAAATTGGACGTATGTAAATAATAAACGTCCTACATAGAGTCTGCAGATCACCAAAAGAAATCAACTTTCAATCATCACACCAAGAAGGTACAAGTGTAAGATTAGAGATCAGGTAGACTCCAACACCTTTAATGGAAAACTCAGATGTGAGATAACAGCCATCTGAATGTAAAATAAATTTTGATTTTTACTACCGAGTCGAAGTGTCAGACATTTTTGGTTATTTATTGGTAATTGCCAGTTTAATGCCAAGGATGCACCTGTTCAAGGACTGATTGAAGACCTAAATGATCATCAGAGGTTCTGACTTCCCGATTGAATTTAAGGTCATCAGCGAATTTGGGCATGTTGGACTAAGTCCATGATAAATAAGAGGAAGAGCAGGAGACCCAAGACAGAACCCTGAGGTACCCCACTAGTAACAGGTGATGGATCGGAAACAGCTGCCCCGACCGCAACTGATTGAACCCGGTTTTTAAGGAAATTGCTAACCCAGGAAAGGATTTGTTTATCGAGCCTAAAAAAATTTAGTTTACAGACGTTTACTGTGTACAACCGGGTCAACAGCTTTCGTAAAATCAATGCAAGTAACATCCACAGGGATACCCATTTCAATAGCTCTCGTCCAGTCATTCATACAGCTCAGCAGTTGCAGAGTAGTAGAGCGACCCAGCAAGAACCAAAATGGTCAACCGATTCCAAACCATACTTATATATAGATGAGTCAAAATAGCAACCCGAATTATCTTTTCAAGGATTCTGTATGGAATACAACTTATACAAGTAAGAGATACTGGATGGTAATTTGCAAGTTCTGCTGTATTACCTGTTTAAAAGTGGACTTACTTGGCAGCCCTCCAATCGTCTGGGATATTTCCAGATTCCAGGGATTTGTCTTTTAAGATTTGGAGGATAGGATAATGAACTTCAAGTACGAGTTTCTTGAAAAAAGCAGAAGAAAAACCATCAGGACAACTTGCAGAACTATTTTTTATACATTCGTCCAGGTTGGCTTTTCTGTATGGCTCAGTTTTGAAACATTAGTTCACACCCGTGTATTTGTTGCACATTCATTCTAACCTATGTAATGTTGCAAAAGCTATTTCGAGTAGGATGCTCGAAAATAGTGAGAGGGTATGTACTCTTAATAATTGTTCTAAAATGCGGTTAATTTGCTGGGGATGGAGGGATGGGACGAAAATTGACCAACTTTTTGATACTCCCTAAAAGCAAGCTCCCGCAATTGGCATCCGAATCAAAATTCAATTTTCAACCACTAAAATGTGTACATTTGGGTGACAGCCGCAACAAAATTGCGTAAAGTACAGCTGTTAAATGCAGTAATTTTTCAAGAAGGTGCCATGTTGCGGTGCTTTCTTGAAAATAACGTGACGCCCTCAGGTGATGCCTTCACCCACAATATGGCACCTTCTTGAATAGTCGCTGCATTTTAAAACCAATATTATGAGGTAACCAGAAGCCATTTTGTCTAAAGATGGATGAATGTATTGCTAATAACATTATGAAATGATGTGGCTCTTTTTTTTGTGAATCTTGAATTGCTTTCTCATTTCCCTCTCCTCCAAACGTACAAGTGTATTTTTTGTACTTTTTCTGAAGACGTGTACGTACGACATTCTGTTCCCCTTATTACGTATCCCTCCATCCAAGCCACCCCCTCCACCTCCCCAAACGTAATGTTAGGACTTTATTTAAGCACTTTGTGGGTAACCAACTCAATCCGATGAATCACAATCATTTGGAATGATTCTAAACAGCAAAAGGCACAAGTTATTGACTTAATAGACTCCGCTGTCTGCAGTTACGCTTGTACAAGCAACTCCAAGTGTGACAGCATTTTCTTTTCACTTGAGATGACTACCACTGTGATGAACATCCTCCAAAGAAGTGGGTTTTACGCCCAGAAGATGTGGCTTAGTCTGTTGGTTTCCGCTTCAAAGGTGTCTTAGTCCTTAGGGTTGGCACACTGAAGGTACGATTTAGTCCATAGAAGCATGGCATTCACTGTGGTTTTTGCGACACTTTTATTCTTTGGGTCGAGGTTACCCTCATCAGCTGACAATCTGGTCCTTCCGGTTGGGTGGCTGAATCGCCGTTTATGGTGCCTGCCATAGCCGGTCTGTATTTCATTGGAATTGAGTCTTGTCTTGTCTTGCTAGAGTCAATTCCAAGAGAACGATGGGCAAGAGGTTGTTGCTGTCGTTTAAATTCTTAATACCTTTGCTAATGACAATCTGCGAAATTATGGATGCCCTGCGATCATGACTGCAGTGGTAAAGCACTGATCTTTCTATTGCTTCTGTCCTTTGTGTTCCTATGGTGTGGTGCAATCAAGTTCGGACTTGCTCTCTTGAGCTGCGTTCCTTTCCATTCAAGCCTAGTGTGCTACTCACTCATCCCTCTTCTTGTCGTTGAAAACGTGAAATGACAAACAGATTCAGTCGAAAAGAACGAGATGAAATCTCTCAGGTGGGCAGATGCTCACTTCTTGCACCGAGGATTCGTGGTCGTGCTCATGGTTTGGTCTTCAAGCTGTTGGCTGTAGCTGCAGTTTCCAAGTCCGATGAGTCCCGTGACTTTGCGGCTGTGTCTTGTTCTGCACCACTGTCTGATGCTGGCTAGGATTCACAGGTATTGTTTTCCTCGTCCGAAACTTACTTATCAGATATGTTGCCGACCTTGTCGGTGGGTGCACCGTTACCTGTTCCTCAGTTCTCCTGATCGAGATCATTCGGATCACTTCAGATGTTGCCTGTGCGCCTTTGCGATCCATGTCCTCATGTTAGCTGCTATTGTTGATTTCCACCAGTGAGTAAATCATGTTGCTTTTCTTTCCGAAAGGTGCTGTATTGACTGCTTCCAGCTATCTGGTGTTGTCCCTCTCAGCCTTTGACAAAACATGGTAACCTTAACCAACTCACCTATCTTGTATTCGACTTTCATGTGCTATGCGTCACAGTTAATCTTCGCTGCTGCCACGGCTTCTACAAGGTGGGCTTCTGCTAGATAGTACGCCTTGGCCAATCCCTGATAAAGATGCTCGTCATATTCCCATCGTGTTTGTCTGTTTAACTAGGAGGTCGTCACTGATATTGTTTTTTATCTGTGCCAAACGTGAGGCAAAAAGTATATAGTTTTGCCTTTGCTTTTGTCGGGGGTGATGTCCAAAGTATGTGCTGCAGCATTGATATAGAAGAAGTTTCCAAGTCTCCTTGTGATGCTGAAGGGAAGCCCTAATGCATTCTTTTGTAGCGCGGGTTCACCCTCTCCACTGCTTTTGATTTGGGTTGATATGATGTCCGATGATGTTTGATGCCAGGCAGTGCAACGAAATTCGTAAAGACTTTTGAGACGAATGCTGGTCCAATTTCTGAGACAACTGTCACTGAGGTATCATAGAGCATGAGAACTTTCATTACCGCTGTCTTGGCTGTTGTGTTCATTGTTGGAATGTGCCAAATGCACTTCGTGAAAAATAGTCTAGTATGGTGAGGATATACTAAGTGTTTTTTCGCGGTTCCTGGCAAGGGCCCTACGTAATCGATTCCTAGCATGTGGAAAGGACCAGAGGTGATAACAGGCAGCTTGTAACCTGCCACATTCGCCAGGTGACAATTCTGACACGAGCGCACATACACTTCACAATCCTAGAACATGCGGGCCAGTTAGCAACCCTCCAGTCTTTACGTCGACTTGGTGATGCCAAGGTGTCCTGCCCGTTTGTGATCGTCGCAGTCCTACAAGTACGTATGTTACAGGGTCTTTGGCGTATATAATTCTCTAGCACTTTGCATGTTCAAAGGCTGTTGGCTCCTTGACGTACACTATCCATGTCTAAAGTAGTTTTTCTTGCAGAGTTGACAAAGAACTTGGCTATGTTTGTGACATCTGGTCTTTTGAGTGGAACGACGACTCGCCGGACGTTTTCGTCTTGTTCTTTTGTCTAAAACTGTTTCTTGTCTCCCATGTTGAGGACTGGTTGTGCTCTCGGGTACAGCGTAGGGGTATGGGGGTGACACCATTTACTCATGTACTGATTCTTCGATGAGTCATATGGTTCTGAGGATTGTGGCTGTAAAATACTACCGAGCCATGTAAGATGTCTAAAACGTGTTTGTTTCAAAACTTTTGTTTTTGCAGTGTTTAGATGCATATCTGTAATCTTTGGAAGTTAAAAGCTGATGACTCAGAAATTTTCATGTTATCGTACGTCCCTTTCTTTTTTTGAGTGAAAAATATCTCACCCGTGTCCAAAATATTTTTTTTCTCATCCGGGTAAGGGGTTTGGTGAGAGAATAAGACTGTGGCTGTGCTTGCCTACAAACATCTCATTTTCAGTAGGCTATATAAAGTATATTTGCTTCTTGTTTTGCTTCATGTTTTGCCTCTTCTCAATTGGCTGCGTTAGGCAAGGAAAAAGGAAGGAACAAATATATTGGCGTACTACATTGTCTTTTAAAGTAAAAAAAAAAACTGTATCTTTCGAAAATCTTTAACCTAAATAAAAATCAAGATTGTAATGCCATGAAAAAATTATGTTAGTCCTTGGGAGTCCAGTTTTGTTTTTCTTTTAACAGTTTTTTTTGCTGGCTAATATCGAACATATCGAAAAAAAAGTTCGTTTTGATGCAAAATTGAAAAAAAAAAAAAACTGTTTGCAAGAAAATATTGAAAAACGCATGTAACACCAATCTAATGTTTAAAGATAAATGATGAATATATTCAGAGCCACGTCCTCTCCTACTGCTTAAGTTATCCGGATGGATAGGTACATTTTTTCTGGAAAATTCCTAAAAACTGTTGTACACAATCCACTTAAGCACAAGCTCATTTCCAGAGCCCTTCTCTTCCCGAATGTACGGGGGGGGGGGGGGGGGTACGTAAACCCCGGGCCAATCGCCCCCCCCCCCCCCAAAAAAAAATTACTAATAAAAGGAAATTCTGACAAGATTTCAGTCAAATGAGTTATTTTTTCCGATGCCCGAGTTACAAATTTTCGAAATGCGTAACCGACCGTATATTTTTTACTTCATACCTGAACTAAGTGAATTTTTTCCCTCTTAAAGTAAAACTTTATTACTGCTGCGTTCCCTACACGCAACGCACTCACGCTGTAGATTGATGCCAAGCCAATTAAAAACTGCAGTTTCTTTGCCCGCCACGCATTGCTTGGCAGGCTTTTCCACCATCCTGGAAATTTGCACCCAGAAGTTTAGCTAAGAAGTTTAGGTCATAAGCGAGTACTGCAGGAAAGCCACCATGCGCGAAACCTCAAATCTACATTATAAATGCGGTATGCAAGCGAGGAATATCTGCATCACCAGCAAGACCTTTGCAGCTACGATGTCCTGCATTGCTTTCCCTCCTTCCTTATTCTCCTCCCTCCTGACCGCGTGGGTCAGGCACTTTTGTTCCACTCGCGCTAATCAATGCTAAGAAGCATAATGAGACGGAATGACGGGGAAGTAGAGGGCAGGGAGGGGATTGACACACCATTTACCAAGAACCACATGCCGTCCTTAAACGGGTTACCAGATAGTAGTTAGAATTTTTCAGATTGACGATAATCACGTTTCTCATTATATGATTTCGTCAGAATATGACCTCACGTATTCGGTGCGGTATATGATAGCTTTTTCCCATTACTCTTTTACGATTAAAAGATAATGTATTTTTCCCTCAGGAGTTAAACCCAAGTCACGTGGTTTTACTAGGTGGCAATACTCACTCAACGCGAAAAAACTAAGTCCCTCCACGCACCAGGGATCTTGAAAGCGAGCAGCAGCAGCCCAGTGGTCAGGGGCCTCGCGTCTCCAAACTAAGTGAATGTTGGTTCGAATCTTATGAATGATCTAACTGTAAAAGAAAAAAAAATTAAGTCCTGTAACTGAGAGTTAAAATGCTTCCGTTGAAGCTCACTTAAAGCTGCATTACCAACGATGATAACAGTTCACGTGCACGTTTTTTTAACACGAAAATTTGTTTCCGTTCTTTCGTTTTCGTTTGTGCTTATTCGTTTTAATACATTTTTTTTTTTGCCAAAAAAAATTGTAAATAAGTGGTGTTATTGAAAATGGCATGATCTCATTCATTATGGAAGCTGTAAGGTTTTAACAGCGTTACCGTTATTTCTTTCTTTGTTAGCTAGAGCATTCATTCTTTTGCTGTGTTATTGAACGATACGAAACTGAAACAATATATAAGACGATAAATACAAAAATTGCCAACAGATGACAGCGTCCGTATTTAACGCACAGCGAGATACCGTTTGCTTGGGATCGATGTATAAGTCGAACGTTTATTTTAAAATAGTCTGATAAATGTAGCCTCGTGATATGAAGAGCGTATTGGACACTTAAACGAAGAAGTGATGGAACAAATCTTGTTTTTTACTTTGCCTTTTCTTTTCCCGGTTTCGTGTTGGTCCTGCCATCTACCGACAGAGGTTTCAACCACTCCGACTATCTAACTTTCGTTTTCGATCGAGGAACTGAAAATGAAAGTTCGCGTGTTCATAGCAACCATGGTACCATTACCTGATCTATCAGCTGTATCAGAATTTATCAGCATAGTTTGTGATGTCATTTTAGGAAGAACTGGTTGCAAGGACTTCCTCCTTGTAAACTACAGGTTCTTACAAAACGAAACGATGTATTTGAAACGATGTTTATTCGTTGGTATCGAGACACTTTGAAACTGAGCTATTTCCTTGTTGAGGTGTCGAGCGAGAGAGAAGAGCGCATTCGGCACGCAGGCGCGAATGCTTGTGTGAAAGGCCAACTGTGTGAGCTTGGGTTTGGAATCGAAGCGGTGAGCTTCGGGCAACCTCACATGGTGAACGAGAATTATCTCTTTTGGGATGTTAAGTACAATCCTATGCTGTAGCTTGGTGGCCGGCGGGGCGGGGGGGCAACCATGGCACCCCTGGCAGAGGTGAAGGGGCGTGCCACAGCCGTAGTAGAAAGTATTATCTAAATTAGTAATGGTGGCAGTCGCAGCTACGGCTACATGTTAGACATAGCTCTTTTAAATAAATAACGTACAGGGTGGTCCACAAAAAGGTGACGACCCAACATTTTCTAAGTCCAACTTTTCTAGTTAGCACCCCTCAAAACCAGGAGAGGGTAGAAATCTGTTTCATTAGATTTGATTTCTGTCCTATCCTGGGTCTGAGGGGCGCTAACTAGAAGAGTTGGCCTTAGAAAATGTTGGGTCGTCAGTTTTTTGTGGACCACCCTGTATAAATAAGTAAATAACATTGTCTCATTTGAAGCTATAACAGACCACAAAGAATTTTTTATAAAGAATTTTTTTTCTGCACAGTAGTGTTAGTAGTTATGGACCAAATTAGCATAAAACGCCATTTTTGGACACTTTCAATGCTAAATTATTCCCACAGTTTTTAAGAAAAATAAAATTCCTACTAATTACGGCATGTTCACGCAGTTTCTGAGAGTATCAATAAATGATATTATGTTAAAAATTAGGCTTTAAACGGATTTTATTATGTTAAACTTCAAGGAACTGGGGTCACCCCAAACATAATCCCATATTGATGACATTTGTTTTATGTGATTGTGATGTCTAAAGGCAACTTTTCCACACCCTGCCCTGAGGAATTTCCCCAAAAAAAGTTTTTTCCCACTCCACTCTACTACTATTTCACATGAATGTAGTTGGTTAAAAATAGGCGTTCGAGGTTGATAAAAATACGCTTAAAACCACACGTTATACGAGGAAAAACAGTACGTATTTCAGAACAATTTAAAAGTTGACATCATTTTTCAAAGTTAAAAATAAAAGGACATAAAAAAATACACAGGGGATAAGCTTTTCAAACCGTAGGTGGCCGCCTAGGTGTGAACTTCTCCCAATTTGATGGCCGAGCTGACAAAATGCACGGAACAGCCTAAAACTGTTGCTGATGTAGTCTAGTAGTCATTCATCTCCTGACCAGTAAGTCTGACAACTTTTCTAGTTGCCAATCTGATCAACTTCCTTTGGCAACTTGGCTAAACTTTCAGTTTGTTACCACTAAAACATTGTTGTTTTTTTTGCACAGTGTAGCTTTAGTTTTACACAATATTATTCTCAAATTGAAGTAACAAAATGTATTGACGTTTTCTTTAAACCAAGATAAACACTATAACCAGACTCGTAGTAAGGTCACTGGAGGCCTAAAGAAAATTTTAACCTTATGTTAACCCCCCCCAGCAAAACGGTGCGTGGCCTCATACCTGAGACTCCCCGACATATTATCTAAGTAAAAATTGTACAGTCTCGTTTCTGAAGGGAAACTCCCTCTCCCCCGACATATTATCTACGTAAAAATTGTACAGTCTCGTTTCTGAAGGGAAACTCCCTCTCCCCCGAGATATTATCTAAGCAAAAATTGTACAGTCTCGTTTCTGAAGGGAAACTCCCTCTCCCCCGACATATTATCTAAGTAAAAATTGTACAGTCTCGTTTCTGAAGGGAAACTCCCTCTCCCCCGA
>JAHWFP010030616.1:0-30717 GCA_023313725.1 Lithobius niger
CAACGCACCAAGTTTCGAGCATGGCAACGAACGAGCAGACGACAACGGTGAAAACAACAGGGATGTAAACAGAGTCCAAACTAACTTTAAGGCCTGAGGAAGATAGTAGTAAACTATCGAAAATTCGCTAGACAGTGTGAGTGTCTTCTGTTGTGAAAGTGTGCGTTTTTCTGGTGACTTTTGTTCGTTTATAATGGAGTTTCACAGTATGGCATCCTATGCACATAAGAAGGCTATTTTCCTGTGTCTGAAACAAAAGGGCCATCACTAAATTACTGAGGGCGACGGCAGTACCAATGATTTCCCAGAATGCATTTGTCACACGTGGTCTGTCTATAACGGAGGGATTATAATCTCCGTGTAAGCCAATACTATCATGAATATGCCATTAAGATATCTCGTTTAAGACAGTTGCGTCACTGATCTGCGATACATTATTTAACACTGCATCTCTAAAGATTAAATTTGTGGTGAAAATTGCAACGCTGTACCGCTCATTTCAAGCCCCGATGAGCCCTTTGGCTATAATAGAGGGCAAACATTACCATTTATATTTGCCGTCATAGCTTTCTGCACTAAAGTTTATTACATCTTTCTTCAGAAACTTGAGCCAAAAAAAATAATTCCCTCATTATTAAATGAAAAAAAATATTTTCCTTTTTCAGGAAGCAGAGAAGCGAGGAATTCATCGTACAATGCATGCCGGAGAAGCTGGCTCTTATGAAGTAGTTGCCAAGGCAAGTATTTCTTTGTTTCTATCAAGGCTCGAAATAAGTTTTAATTTTTCAACTGTTACAAGTTTTGCTACAAGCAACCGTCATTAGGTGGAAAAAAATAAATTATGGTTTGCGGTAGCGACGCAAACATTCCAGGGAAAAGGAGACTATTACAAAAATGACTATGGGAATAAATTAGGTTTTCCTATGGGTTGATCATGACTTTGTTCAGGTAGCCAGCATCAAGGGATTAACGAGATTCCAACTGGCCATTCTCAAGGCAGCGTTGCAGTACGAACCACCGAGAGTCGCAGCAATTAAGGGTAAGCTGGTGGCATTTTCTGCAGTTGCCGTTAGCTGTTTAAGCCCTGGTTTGTATAGGCTTCCGTTGTATTTGGCTTCATGATACTGTTGCTGACAACAATGGGAATCGTGTTAATCCAAGTCTTAAACTAAATCTCTATCGTAACCATGTTATATCTGCAATGAAATGCCTTTAACTAGTGTTAAACTTTATGTAACAGGGGCTTGTCTTTTAATGAAAATACAAGTCATGCCTCACCTTAAATTCAAAGGCGCCTTAGCATCAATGTTTCATAGTAATTGACGAGTTTTCTCCTGGTCTTCCGTGTATTGCATTGGCATGCTGATAACCCACCGCAGTTGCTGATAACCCAACCTAGCAAATAAACCTTACAAAAAAGAGGAAAAGTGGGTGTATGCGTACAAACACATTTCCTAAAAAAAAAAAACCTTTTAGACATCCTCTACCAATGCTTGCAAAGACATGAAAATTGAAAATGTAAACGCAAGTGAAATTATCCTCATAAATACATACATGAAACTTCTATTACTAAAAACGTGATAGATATAAAATACCATCTTCTGTCAAAACACTTTCCTTCAGTTCGTTACACCTATGTTTGGTACAGCGCAAGTAAGTCTGTACCGAACACACATTTTTTAATGAACCGAGCCAAACAAAAGAAACCTTAAACGAGGCGAATGCAAAACATTTCCGAACCGAACAAAATTTACCAAACCAAACAACCTGTAAAATAGAATTTAAAACACCTTGGTTTAGTAGGAATATATTTCCCAAGGTACAAGTTTCTCAACAAATGTTGTTATTGCCTGTAAGCAAGAATTTATAGGGTTGGGGAGGAGAATTTGTGACTGAGACCCATACTGAAACGTCTTACAGTCGTATTAGTTCAGTCTTAGTTTATAGAGGGTGCCATGTGTTTTATGTGGGTATTTCTACTCAGTTTTGAGCCTAAAATTAAACTAAACTAAAAGAAACTAGCTTGATTATAATTATTATTTAGCCTAGCTTAGGCCAGGAAAAAAAAATTGTTCGGTTCTCGGGCGCAGGCGGGTCCCCAAAAATCATGCGGGTCAATCGCTTTTTATTTCATTCGTCTTAGTCGTTACCCATGGAGTGAGGCACTACCGAAATATTTATTCTTGCGAAAATTATTGGACACAATTATTTCAAACTTATTACACGCACGCAACATATATTCATTAAAGTGCACAGAAAAAATCGGACAAATGGCTTTAATAGTTTCGGAGAATCGTTGTTATTTTTTTATTACGTGCGGTAATGAAAATCGAAAATTTCCGTGTTGACAAAACGCGTCCGAAAGTCGGCGTTAGTTAGGCTAAAAATCGTTGTTCCCACCTGATAAGCAATAGAGTGAAAGTTTATAGGCTCCTTTTCCATTTCAGTTTTGCATCGTGGCTGCTGATTTAATTTTCTAATGGTGTAAAACATCATCTTTCTTGTGATTTGTAATGACGAACTAAAAGTAAAACACAAGTAGCCTACTCGTCAAGCGCTCACGTGAAATCCGAAGCGATCGGCGGCGTCCATGTTGATATCGTGCATCAGCCAATGAGAGCACGCAAAATCGGTCACGTGGTGCCAACCAGCCAATAACTGAACGTGATTTTCAAATGCTTTGGAAAGTTAGCTCGAAACGGCCAGAAACGGCCTACTACAATTCGCCTAATTGGCCACTGCCAAATGGCCATCGAGAAAACATGTTGATAGGCCTAGATTGAGTGGAATTCCAGCTTTCCAACTAATACAAGATGGCAGCGCCCAGTCAAATGATTCGACCGCTACCGCTGATCAAAAATGACCAATTTTCTGCTTTTTAACTTAGGAAAAAAGAATGAGAAAGACATTTTTGTAGTTTTTAGTGAGTCTACACTCAACTAAAGTGTTTTTAATAAAATTGTAGACATTGGTAACTACGTTTTTTTTTTTTTTTATAGAAATCGATGCACAACATGTCAGGAATTTCAGCGTTTCGAATTTCGATATTCTGGTGGAAAATTGCGTTTTTCGACCAATAGTTTACCTTCAAACTTCTACGTATATATACGTCCGTTACTGTGTTTGCGATGATTTTTTTGGGCGTGTATAACTTATACGTTCATACTGCTTAAAAGATTAAAGAAAAAAGTTGAGCATTTTCATAGCATTTTGAAAATAAATAATAAAATAAAAAGCCGGGTGGCCTGGTCCTTTTTCGACCTTCGAAATGCCCGAGAACCAAACTTATGTTTTTTCCCGGCCTTAGTTGTAATTTATCTTACTTTAGATTTGGGCTGAAAAATGAGCAAAAATTATCAGATGGAACACGTGGCGCCTTCTGAAAACTCGGACTGAACTAATGGGGACCGATCTAACTTGTTTCAATAGGGACTTTTTAGAGTTACAAATTCTCCTCCCAAACCCTATAAATTCTTGCTGTAAGTAAACAGATGTTGAAACTTAGTTTCATCGTAGAGAAATCTTCTGTGTCATTACATGTTCCTCATAACTTCTGAATGAATACATCGAGGAACTTGTAGTTTGGACCATTAGAAAGCTGGCAAAAACACCTTCAAAGTGATGTATTCAAACATTAAAATTGGTCAACTACAAGTGAAAATATGTTCGGTTCGGTATTTTTCTTTTGAAACGCCGAACCGAACTGAACACCCTCTGTTTGGCCACGTTCGGTTCGGTACAGCCTTAGTAGTAAAAACATACGGAACAAGCGGCTGTCACACAGTCGTTGCAGCCCGTAATTGCAGTTTAATTATCTACTTGATACATTGCTTCCTCTGCACAGGGGTAAGTAGTAAGTATCAAACGAACAAAGTCACAAGAAAAATGTTCACTTTCACAACAAACGACACCCACACTGTCTAGCAAATTTTCGATAGTTAACTACTATCTTCCTCAGGCCTTAAAGTTAGTTTGGACTCTAATTACATCCCTGTTGACATCTTCGTTGTTGTCTGCTTGTTTGTTGCTCGGCTCCATACTTGGTAGGTTGCGTAGCCTCCCGCTTGGTGCAAGCCCACCAGGTGAGTTGAGTAGCCTCCCAAATCGTGCAGGTCGATCCAGCGAACTTGCCTCGTGTAGTCCCCATTCCGTACTTAACTGACAGGATTGTTCTCTGCCGATCGCTGTGAAACTCGCGGTAAGAGGGGTCTTGAACGTTCATAAGTGGAATTCTTTGGCTTTTGTGTTGACCAATTGCAATGGATTCAAGGCACGTGAGGTGACTGGAATGTGCCTTGTTAGACGTTATCAATGTATTATTGTCATGCCACCTAATCTGATGCTTTGCCTCCATGCAATGCACTGTGGTCTTTGACCGCATTCTGAACATTGTGTTGTGTAAGCCGCATTCTCACTCCTTTTCTTGTCTCCCCTATCGAAAATTCGCTAGACAGTTTGGGTGCCTTTTGTTGTGAAAGACAGCGTTTTTCTTGTGCCTTTTGTTCGTGCGTTATGGAGTTTCACAGTTCGAAAATTAACGATGTTTTTAGGGTTAAGTATAATTCTAGAATGAAAGAATTTTTCCGTCGTTCTTCCCCAGAATTTCTCTCAATATTGCAGAATACAACAGGGAACTGATAAAAATTTGCAAAATTAACGCAATTCTCCCAACACCAATATTATTCCCGAGTCAGAAACTCGCATAACTTATATAGTGAAGAATGTTTACCGCTGCCACCACAATTACCTTTGTGGGTGGCTTGGTGCTAACCACACTTGGTTTTGCTGCCTGGAAATTTTGTGTTTGGGTAAGATGCAAATTGACATTTGATCAAACTTATTGAAAAAAAAACTAGTTTCTAGACATCTACGCGAAAATTTCTAATACCTGTAAATTTGATTGCATTCAGTCTCTGGGTGCTCTTTAGTGACTTGATGTTTTTCCACTCTCCTGATCCGACCAGTGCGCAACCCCACTGCGCATGCGTGACCATGCGCAGCCCTCCTGTAAAAGCAGATCGCTCACCTCTGGTGGCCATCTCTTTTCCTCAAGCTTGTCGCATGACATCGCCTGATGAATCTCTCCTGTTCCCGTTCGTCATTCCCGTTCGTCGTTCAAGCCCGCCCGTTCGTCGTTCATGCCTGCCCGTTCGTCGTTCAAGCCCGCCCGTTCGTCGTTCAGGCCCGCCCGTTCGTCGTTCAGGCCCGCCCGTTCGTCGTTCAGGCCCGCCCGTTTGTCGTTCAAGCCCTCCCGTTCGTCGTTCAAGCCCGCCCGTTTGTCGTTCGTAAGCCCACTCGTCGTTCGTCAGCCCATTCGTCGTTTGCAAGCCCGTTCGTCGTTCGCTAGCCCGTTTGTCATTTGCAGAGCCGTTCGTCATTCGCATGCCCGTTCGTCGCAAGCCCTTTCTCCGCGTGTACTCAACGACCGCCGCCTGCAGTTTATCCGTCGTTCGCAAAGCTCTGGCCCGCTCGCAGTCCGACGTACTTTGCTAGCAGGTCATTCGTAGCTCATCGTTCGCACCAACTATTTCTAGCTCACTGATTGCTCATTCACATTTCCCGGAGCTACATTTAAGTTTTGCCAATCATCATGGATTCATCACCATCAAGACCCCTTCCTCCGGATCCTAGTGTTGTCGTCTTACTGTCTTCTCACCGCCATTCGACCTCCAACAACCAAGATCAGTCCGTTTCTCCCATCATTTGTGCACAACGTCCTCCTTCAACCATCGTTTCACCATCTCCTGCCCCACCTCAGCCTGAAGCCCAACCACTAGATTTGTCATCAGTATCCCAGCATGTTCCAGCTTCGGAATCATTACCGCCGCACGAAATCCATCGCCTAATGGACCGTTCCATCAGGGTATTCGCAAAAAAAAAGCTCCCTCCGGCACCGGTCGCCAGACCCTCCTCACATGCCACCTCGTACCTCCAGGATTGGATCACTTCCTCTGACAACGATCCCCGCAAGAGGAAACTACCCTCCTCATAGGCCACATCAAAGAAACGTCGACTAAACCTATCTTCAAACGACCTCCAACAGCTCCTCATGAACATTTTCAACACTGAAGACGACTTTGACTCTGCCTCAAACCTTGGGACGTCACCCTCTCACCCCCTGAGTCAACTTCGCTCAACGTCCTCTGGACCCTTACGAAGATTCACTCCAGGCAAATGATGATCCTTCGGCCATCCCCCGTTTCGACCTTTTCAAGGCAGTCGAAGCTACAATTCCGTACAACTTCCTGTACAAGCCCAACCTTTCCTCCCCCAAGCCCAAAAATAGGGATCTCTCAGCAGGTTTTTGATTTGGTCTTCGTGACAGGAACAACTGTGACCGTGCTAAAGTTGGCCAATCCACAACCCTGCTCACTACTTTACTCCGGACAGGAGATTCCCTATTTGGTAAAGCTGATCCTCTTGAGCTTGACCACGAAGCCTCGCCTCCTCGCCCAGGACCTCGCGAAACCTGGTTCTTCAGAGCCTCCGGCGACGGTGCTGCCAATCCCCGCAAAACATTCAAACGTTCGAAACATACCAACCGTCGGAATTTTTGGCGACTGAGGCCAAAATGGATTTTGGAACTTCATCCCTCGCCGAACTGAAGTACCAACTGCCGTCCTCAGGGAAAATGACAAAATACTTCGACTAGGTCTCCGTGCCTGCTCTCACGCGGACGTCCTTGCCACCGCCATTAACTCACTATGTGAAAGACTAACCCTGGGATCTAGCCAAAAGAACATGAAGCACCTTCATTTTCTTATTTCCGAACTCTTCAAGAAAATGTCTTTTGCCATGTTTCACTCGTTCAACTGGTTCACAAAGGCGCTGTTCAACTTGACCCTTCTACTCAGAGACATCGCTTTAGGCACTACGTCCAATGGCAATGCGTCCACCAAACGCATTGTTCGAAACCAGCCTCTACGCGAAACTGAAACCCTGTTTAGAGGTCTCGTCCCAACCCTCGCTCCTCATTTGGACATTTCATGCAAACCCCAAAAGCTTGCCGAACCTCCTTCCAACCAAGCCTTTCGGAAACCACTTCAAAACAACCCAACCAACCAAACCTCATCCCAAGACACACCCAAGGACTTCAGCCAATCGTTCCACAACAAAGGCCAGCCCTCCTCATGCCAAACCAGCCCTTTGGGGGAACAACAGAACCAACTATCAAAACCGCAACAGGAGTCACAGAAGTTCAACTCCCGACAACCACAGCAAATACTCTCCACCTCCAGCAAAACCGAATCCTATCGCAGGTAATGACTATGCCCATGCTCGCGCCATAGGCAGCAGGATCAGACACTTTCTACCCACTTGGCGCCGAATAACAGAAGACAGAACAATCCTCTCGATCGTCTCCCATGTCTTTCAACCATCCTTCATCACAAAACCTTGCCTCACAGCCACTCCCCCCTGGGATTTCGCAACAAAAGCCTCCTCAGCCCTCACCAAGGAAGTAAACGAACTTTTGGCCAAAAACGCAATCCGCATCTGCCCCGATCATTCAAAACTTGGTTTTTACAGCTCCATCTTCCTGAGACCGAAGAAATCCTGAGGCGAGAGAATGATATTCACCTTGAAGCCGCTGAATCGCTACATGCACAACACACATTTCCAAATGGAAACTCTTCAATCCATCCGACTCTCATTGAAGCCTCTGGAATGGACAACATCAATAGACCTCGAGGATGCGTATCTCCACGTTCCTTTACACAAGAAATACCTCCACTACTTCCGTTTCATTTATTAGAAGAAAATACTCCGAATTTCAGACTATGCCGTTTGGCCTCAACGCAGCTCCCCGGATCTTCATTCTCGTCCTGAAGCCAATCCTAAGCCATTCCTACAGTCACCAAATCGGAGCAAATGCCTTCCTCGACGATTGGCTCCTAAACAACATCAATCAACATCAACTACTTCGAGACACCTCTTTCACCATTCGTCTCCTACACAGTCTAGGTTTCGGAATTAATTGGAAAAAATCCCGGCTTCAACATGTTCAGACCTTCATCTTTCTCGGCGTAGAATTCAACCTGCGAAAGGCCACAGTCACCCCATCTGCAAAAAGGAAAACCGATCTCATGAATCACTGCCTTTCATTCTCCCAGTCTCTCTCTAATTTCCCTGAACTCACAGGCAAAATGGACTCCACGGCCGACCTTTTACCCTACGGCCGATGGATGACCCATTGTCTCCATCACTTTCGCATAGACAACTGGGGCAACCATCTCCTGTCATCCAAGAAGACCATCCCATCCGATCACAACTTTCCCTGGAACTGCCTCCAATGGTGGATGGACACCACGAAGCTTTCCAAAGCAATGCCTCTCCACGAACCACCCCCAGATCTTCTTCTCCTAACCGACGCATCTCTGACGGGATGGGGAGCACATATCCTGGACAACAAAGCAAGCGGAACCTGGCCTCCCAACACGAACGAACACATCAACGTCCTGGAACTAAAACAATTTTCTTGGCCTTACTCCACTTTCGTCATATCATCACAGGGAAGATTATCCAAGTCCTGGCGGACAATACCACGGCAGTTGCTTACATCCACAGGGAAGGAGGAACTCGCTCTCGAGTCCTACACCAAATCACCTCAGAAATCTTCGATCTGTGTTTGGAACTCAACACAACTCTCCAACCACTCCACATCCCCGGCAATCACAATGTAATAGCAGATGCACTGTCTCGGAACAAACCACCATCGGGAGAATGGTCCCTCAAGACATTAATCTGCGAATCTCAATTCACCATCTGGGGGAAACCCATGATCGACCTCTTCGCCACGAGGCACAATGCCAGACTTCCCCAATTCGTCAGCCCATTTCCGGACGATCTGGCTTCTGCAGTCAATGCTCTCAACTTCCCGTGGAAGAACCTGTACGCCTACCTCTTCCCCCCATTCAAGCGTCTGCCAACGATCTTGACAAAGATCGAAAAAAACCAGGGATTGTTTCTTCTGATCACACCGAACTGACCAGCTGCTGCTTGGTTCCCCCGGCTTCTAAACCTTCTCATAGACAACCAAGAGAACTCCCTAACCTTCCGGACCTCCTATCCCAACAGAAGGAAACCTTATTCCACCCGATTTCCAAAATCTTACATCTGGACAGGTGGCTACTATCATCCAACTCAGCAAAGAGGCTGGAATTTTTGAAGAACAGGCCACCCGCATCGCCAGCAAAGCTCTACGGGATTCCACAAACAAAATGTACAACAGCCAATGGAAACGATGGTTTCATTGGTGTAAGCGAAGGAAAGTCAATCCAATCAACCCCCCTATTCAAGACCTTCTAGTTTTCTTCATGGACCTCTTCAAAGACAAACTCAAAGGCTCAACCATTCTGGTCTACCATTCTGCTTTAAACTCCGTCTTCAAGGCCGCCGGAAACAAACACCTTCTCGAAGATTATCGAATCTCGTCCCTTCTGAAATCCTTCGAAATCGAAAGACCAACAATTCATCACACCTTTCCAAAATGGGACCTTTCACTTGTCCTGGACTCGGTAACAAAGGATCCTTTCGAACCCTTTCAACCTGTCACATCAACCACCTAACAAGGAAAACTGTCTTCTTAACCTCCCTCGCATTAAGCCTCCGCAGCAGTGAAATGCAAGCCCTTTCAAGCGATCCCTCCTACTGCTTCTTTTTCGACAACTGCAAATTTATCCACTTAAGGCCTCGACCAGACTTTCGTGCCAAAACTCAGAAGCCATGCGAGCCCTCCAAACCCATCATCATTCCAGCCCTCACGAACATCTACGATGAAGAACCTGAACCAACCCTCTGCCTTGTACGAGCATTACGCTACTACATCAAACGCACAAACGACCCCGAATGCCGGAATGGACGCATCCAACTCTTTCTTCCCTTTACTAAAGGCCCTGACGTCACCTCACCTGCAATGATCGCTAATTGGATCAAAACAGTTATCAACAGAGTTTACAACGACCTTAGCATTAGCTGCACTGACAACAACATCAAAGCTGCAACACATGAACTCGGGGTACTTTCGACATCATGGGCTTTTCACAATCAAGTCTCCCGCCAAAATCCTTCAAGCTGCCTCATGGAAAAACCAAACTGTTCTCACAAGTCACTACTTCAGAGACATGACAAGGCAGGAAGATGGGCCACATCGTCTGGGATCAATTGTTGCAGCCAGATGCATAGTCCAACCCCCTTAAGCACTCAATACAGAAACAAAGACCTCCAGAAGACGGAAGCAAGACCTCCTGGCAAAGACCTCCTGAAAACGGAAGCAAGACCTCACCTCTAACAAAACGGCCCTTTTCAGGGCCACCACATCCTACGAAAGAGATCCAAATTCCTGTTTCTGTTATTATTATTTTCAATAAAGTGTTAAGTTTTATTAAAGTTTTGGGGGAACCATTCCGCAAATCATGATGGTGCCCGCCACCTAAATTGACGAGGTCAACTGTAAATGCAGTCAAATTTACAGGTAGTAGAAATTTTCGCGCCGACGACTAGAAACTTTTATTTCTTTGTTTGCCAAACATATTAACCTGATAATTTTAGCATTACATTGTCCTCAATTAATGTTTCCCTGGAGGTTTTTTAGTTGCTTGTAGCCGCCTGCTTGCGTGTCCAACTGCGCATGCGCAGTCCTCTCTATATAAGCGAGAACGTGGTTGGTCTCGGCATTCATTTTCCACCAGAGGTTCCTACGCGTCACCTCGTTTCCCGCTTTGCTACAGGAATTTGGATTTTACTTTTGACCATCGCGTTTTCGCACATCCCCATTACGATGGAGAACCCGCCCTTTCGACCACCGCTCCGACCTCGGATGCTGTGCTCCCTCCGGCTGCTATCCCGCCCACCCGCGACGATCATGGCACGACCGGCCAACACCAAGACAGTCACGCCGCTGACGACGACGACGACGACTCCCCGCTTCAGAACGACCAACGCACTCCGCCGCCTTTCGACTTTCCCACTTTATAAGACGACTTCCGTCGAGCCAAAGCGCTATTCCAGGAAGCCAAGAAGAAATTACGGCAAGCCTCATCACAAGTGGCCCTTTCGACCATTAACTCCCCGCTCGATCTCTCGTCTAGATCGTCACGCAGAGAACACAGCGTCACACGTAGCGAAGCTCACAACTTCGTTGACTCTGTCTTCCGTCGCTACGCCGGCACAAACTCGATGCCTCCTCCGTCGTGCTCCTCGTCGACACGACGGGCTATCACGCACGAGTGGGTTGCCTCAACCATCAGTCATGAAAGCCGCAATCGTCTTTCGCGCATCTCTGAACCCGCCGCTAAGAAGCGTAAACAAGCAAGCGGCCTTTCGACCGACGTACAGACTCCCGCCACAGCGCAACAAACACAAGCCTTTCAAGCGCCCGCCGCAAAACACATTCACTTTCCGGACGACAATGCGGACGATCCAACAATCCCCCAAGCATCCCTTCTTAAAACAGTTGAAGATACTGTACCGGATTGTTTTCTTTACAAACCGTCTAAATCTGCTAACGCTCCAGTAATCAACAGAGGACTCAAAACCGGCTTCGGCTTCACCCTGCGTGACAAAGACGCCAAGCCGCGGAGCCTTCTGGGCCAGTCGACGACGCTGCTAACCTGCCTGCTTCAAAACGGTGGCTCCCTCTTAGGAAAGGGCGAGCCCTTACTCCTCGACACGGATCCCCTCGCACCACGGCTCGGCCGCGAAACAAGCTTCTTTCGACCATTTGGTGACGGCGCCACCAACCCCAAAAACTTCGACACTTACCGTGAATGCGAATTTCTTTCCAATGAAGTCAAACTGGAATTTGGATCAGCTCTCAACATCCCCAAAAGAATGGAAGTCCCCTCGTTTGTACTATACGACAACGACAAATGCTTACGCCTGAGACTACGCGCTGCTTCACAAGCGGATGTACTGAACACAGCCGTTCATGCTCTCTGCGAGAAGCTTTCGACCGACGCAAGCCCAGAAGAAATCAACAACTTATCCTCCCTCATTTCTCAACTTTTCCAAAAAGCAAGTTTTCCAACCTACCACTCCATGAACTGGGCTGTCCGTGCATTCTTCAATAACACACTGTTACTGAGAGGCTGCTCTTAAATTAACTAATAACCTCAACGACTCCACTAGACATCGTCTTCGCAACCAACCACTTCACAAAGCCGACACGCTTTTCCGCGGCGTAATTCCAACTCTTGCGCCTCACCTTGACATCTCACGCAAGCCCAAACCATTTCGTCAAGACGAGGCGTCCTTTCGCACATCTAAACCATTCAAACACCAGAACTCACGTTCTCCCTCTGACGACTGGAGCAAGCCATCGACTCTGCAAACACGTCACATAACGACGTCTCAACCAGCAACCCACAGCCCTTTCGACCAGAACGACAGTCTCGCCCCCGCTCCATCCAACGTTCCAACCCGAAAAGGGCCGCAACTCCCCGACCGCCGCAGCCGATGCTCCTCTCCCGGCGGCCGTAACTCCCACGGTAAACAATGACTATCACCGTCTCTCTCACTTCCCGGTCGGCGCCCGATTCCGCCACTTCTACCCGGTCTGGGAAAGCCTCACGCACAACTCGGACGTCCTTTCGACCATCAGGGAAGGCTTTCGGCCAACCTTCCTCTCAAAGCCTCTGCTTGCCGTCCGCCCCCCGTGGAACTTCACGTCTCCAGTCTCGCCCTCTCTAACGTCCGAAATTTCTCTTCTTCTAACAAAACGGGCAATCATCAAACTCCAAAACCCAGGACCGGGCTTCTACAGCGCTATCTTCACCCGTCCAAAGAAGACAGGGGGTCAAAGACTCATTTTTAACATGAAGCCCCTGAACAAATACATCGACGATCCCCACTTCCTCCTTTTCTTCAAACAGAACGACTGGACAATTTCCATAGACTTAAAAGACGCCTACCTACACATCCCACTCCACCCATCCGTCACAAAATTCTTCAGATTCATCTACGACAGCCAAGTTTACGAATTCCGTTGTCTTACTTTCGGTTTGAACGCAGCTCCAAGAATTTTCACCATGGTTCTAAAACCAATCTTAGCCCACCTTCACCAACAACAGATCAAAGCAAGTGCATATCTCGACGACTGGGCCCTACACAACCAAGACCCCAAATGCCTCAAACAAGACTGAGACGTCACAATCAATCTCCTAAACCAACTGGGCTTTGGGAATAAACTTCGTCAAATCACGCCTAACCCCACAACAGGAATTCGCATTTCTAGGCGCCTATTTCAATCTCTCCTCGGCCAAAATCTCTCCGTCGCTCAACAGGGTAGAAAACCTTCTACAGCACATACGAAAATTCCAAAAGCAGCACAGTTTCTCCCTCCGAGAACTTAACTCCCTCATCGGGAAGATGGACTCAATTGCAAACCTCATCCCTTGCGGATGATGGATGGTAATGCCCTTCCATCACCACCGAATCGACAACTGGTCAAACCCGAGTCCGAATCCGGACCAACAACGCCCCTTCCACGAAGACTTCCCCATCCAAAGCCTCCTCTGGTGGACAGACGTAATGAACCTCACCAGAACAGTCCTACTCCACGAGCCCTCCCCCAACCAAATCATCTTCACCGACGCCTCAAATCACGGCTGGGGAGCCCACTTGAACAACCTCGAGACGTCGAGCATTTGGCAGGATGACAAATTACACCACATCAACTTCCTCGAGCTCCAAGCGATCTTCCTCGCTCTACATTTCCGCCCACTCATCAAAAACCAAGTGATCCAAGTTCAAGCAGACAACACTACAGCCCTAACTTACATAAGGAAGGAAGGTGGAACAAAGTCCAGACTACTCCACGACTTAACCTCCGAAGTCCTCAACTTCTGCATTGCAAACAACATTACTCTGCTGTCTCTCCACATCCCAGGGAACAGGAACGTCATTGCAGACTCCCTCTCCCCCCCCCCCCCCCCCAACAGGGGAATGGTGCCTCAAGAAATCCATCTGCGAATCTCTCTTCACAATGTGGGGCACACCGATGATCGACCTGTTCGCCATGAGGCACAATGCCAGACTTCCCCACTACATCAACCCAATACACGACGAATTAGCTCTAGCAATCGACGCCCTGACGTATTCTTGGAACAACCTGTACGCATACCTGTTCCCACCATTCAAACTACTCCCACAGGTTCTACAGAAAGCGGACGAAAGCCAAAGCCTCTTCCTCCTCTTAGCCCCATTTTGACCATCAGGCCCATGGTTCCCACACCTATTGTCTCTCCTGATAGACACTCCAAAAAGCCTCCTCCACCTTCCAGATCTTCTATCTCAACAAAAAGGCTCGAAACTTCACCCAAACCTTCCAAACCTAAACCTTCACGCGTGGCTACTATCATCAAACTCCTCAAGAAGGCTGGAATTCATCAAGATGAAGCCACCAGAGAAGCAACAAACAGAATGTACGACAGCCACTGGTCAAAATGGTTTCATTGGTGTTTCACAAGGAAAATTAATCCAATCAACCCCACTCTACCCGAACTTCTAAGATTCTTCACCGACCTTTTCGACATCAACAAACTCAAAGGCTCAACCATTCTCGTTTATCGCTCAGCTCTAAACTCAGTTTTCAAGGCAGCAAACAAGACCAACCTTCTCGATGACTACCGCATTTCTGCCCTACTCCGATCCTTCTAAAACGACCGGCCAACAACGAAAAGACTCGTCTCAGACTGGGACTTATCAATCGTCCTTCAATTCCTAATGGAAGCCCCTTACGAGCCATTACAAGACAGCTCCCTTCACCTAACTCGGAAAACCGTTTTCCTCGTCACGCTCGCAGCAAGCGCCCATTGTTCCGAAATTCAAGCCCTTTCAGCGGACACAGCCTACTGCATTTCGGTCCAAATTTCTCATCAGTAACGCTTCACCCAAGAGCGTGATTCCGAGCCAAGACTCAGAAACCGTCTGAACCACCGAAACCCATAACCTTCCCAGCCCTCTCCACCCTAACAGGTGACGAACTGGAACGTTTACTATGCCCCATCCGAGCACTACGCTTCTACCTCACAAGAACACAACACGAAGACATCCGGAAAGGCAGAAATCAAATCTTCCTGCCAGTAGACCTCCAAACCGGAGAAACCTCAACCGCCATGATATCTCGTTGGATAAGGAAGACCATCGACATTGCATACGACAAAGCCAATTTGAGGCCAGAGAGAGCAACAGCACACGAGGTCAGAGTAATTTCAACATCATGGGCACTCCATAACGCCGTACCAATAGAAGAGATACTTCAAGCCGCATCCTGGCGTCACTCAACGACATTCACCTCTCACTACCTGAGGAACATGTCAAGAGAAGAAAAGGGACTACACCGACTGGGACCAATTGTCGCAGCCAGAACCGTGGTCAAACCCCCTTAAGCACTCAGAACGAAGCAGAAGCAAGCCACCCCTAGAAGGAAGCAAGCCATCCAAGAAGCAAGAACTCAAACAACGGTCCTTTACAGGGCCACCAATCCCTACGAAAGAGATCCAACTTCCTGTTTCATACACCCAGTTCTGAATAAAGTGCAAATTTTTACTACGATAAAAATTTGGGGGGAAAGCCTGCTTGCGTCCCGAGGCGCCCCGTCAGACCGGTGTCCGCCACCACGTTTGACGAGGTCTGCTGATAATGCTAAAATTATCAGGTTAATATGTTTGGCAAACAAAGAAAGAACATTTTGCCGGCCCCCAGCCAGGCCGGCTAAAAATGGTTTCTTTTTTGCCTAAAACATACTTAACCTAAGCCCGCCCTACCTCCCCTCTTGAGTCACCGTCTGACAGATTTAGAGGAAAATGTATGCCGAGACCAACCACGTTCTCGCTTATATAGAGAGGGCTGCGCATGCGCAGTGGGACACGCAAGCAGGCGGCTACAAGCAACTAAAAAACCTCCAGGGAAACATTAATTGAGGACAATGTAATGCTAAAATTATCAGGGTAAGTATGTTTTAGGGAAAAAAGAAACCATTTTTGGCCGGCCTGGCTGGGTGCCGGCAAAATGTTCTTTTTCCCAGGTCAAAATTGGTTTCTATCGTCTTAACGAAAATTTATACTACCATTAAATACCCACCCTACCTCCCTCTTGAGCCACCATCATGGTCGACATATCGAGAGGAAAAGAGATGGCCACCAAGGGTGAGCGATCTGCTTTTATAGGAGGGCTGCGCATGGTGACGCACGCTCAGTGGGGTTGCGCACTGGTCGGATCAGGACAGCAGAAAAACCTCAAGTCTCTAAAGAGCACCCAGGGACTGAATGCAATCAAATTTACAGGTAGTACAAATTTTCGTTAAGACGATAGAAACCAATTTTGACCCGGGAAAAAGTCTTTTTACTGTGGTTGCCATGTGTCTACAAAACATACTTTGGCAAATAAATATTTCTATTTCATGATGACATTAACATATTCTTTACAGGCTCTTCATGAACTGCATGCTGAGCGTATTGGTCATGGCTATCATGTGCTGCAGAATGATGCCTTATACAGAGAGTGTTTAGAGAAGCGGGTCCACTTTGAGATGTGTCCACATTCCAGCATTCTTACTGGTGCTGTTCCACAAACAACTCTGAAACATCCAATTGTTAGGTAAAAAAATAGAACCATATTCACATTGCTTGTATATTGTAGCAGACGCAACTAGTTACATACTCAGACCTGTGCAACTGACTTGCAATTAAACACAAAGCTAATTCTCACATTTTTTCAAGCAATCATACTTGGAGATGCGCTTTACAATTTATTGAAGTTTTTCTTATGGCATTTTCAAAATAATTTTTAGAGCATTTCAGTGGTGCTAACATCAATTCCTTTTATCATTTTCAAATTATTAGTCATGAGTGCATGCCAGAATTCGGGCACTGTGCTTACATAGGGTTAATAATACTGTTATACTTTTAGTTAGAACAAATAATATATATTTATGTAAATTGTGTTATGACTATAAGGATCTATATTTTTGTTAATCAGATTATTGAAATGAATATAAACACACGTCACGGTTAATAGCGATGAATATCCTTTGTGTAATATTTATGATTTATTTAGGTTTGTTTGTAAACATAGCTCAGCTTTCCACTTACTGTAAAAGAGCACAGAAAACACCTTAATTTGCTAGCCACCTTGAGTTGCAGGTCACTTCCTTGGAAAAAGGTGAGCTAAGCAGTAATGGCACCAACCACTCTCTTTCCCCTCACGCCGACAGATGAACAATATTTCTTCGACTTGGAAGTCGATATAGGGCACGAGAAACAAAGCGACGCATCCATCACATTAATTAAACTGGACCATTATTTTTTTTAACATCGAGTTAACACTTTCATCGGTCTTGTCCACTTGACCAGTAGTTGACAACACGACACATCACCCCTCTTTGTGTTAGGCACACGTACGCCGAGAGCTTTGTTCGTGTAGGAAATTGGACTGTCACTTAGTAAAGGTCTTTTACTTAAAAATCTTTTGGAAAGGTCTTTTACGGAAAAAATTGATTGATGGTCACAACAGCTAGTATATAAGCGTAGTAAACAATAGACACAACGTTCAATACTTGTGTGCTCATTACGAAGAAAACGATTACTAGTGCAGACATTGGGCATGAGCCAAGTAACTACAGCGCTGATTGTTGGCACGAACCACTACTCAGCCCAGAATTTCAGCTGCGAGCCGAAGGTACCGTACACGACTGTACAATCAACGAACACAACAGTGTTAAACTATAAGTACACAGTTAAAATTATTACTACGATGAATAATAATGGAATATGATAGAACAATGCTTTGATAGTATTTACTTTGGTATTTGATTCAGTTAATAGAAAACAGAATAGGCTCTGAGCTGAGAGGTAGGGAGCGGCCCAAATCAGTGTGCAAAAATTAACATGATATTGTGTATTGACATGTGAATTATTGAAAGTGTTTATGAACGATTGATTGTGTGAATTAATACGAGATAATTGATTGCCATCCATGTGATTCCCATTTGGCATAAAACAATAATAGTAATAATATGATTAACATTAAATAAACCTTTTTGTCTACTTAGGTTTAAGAATTGGCTATTAGTAAACCAAAGAATTGGCTATTAGTAAACCAGAGTACACTTACCGACTCAATAGTGTACATACATGTTTTAGCTTAAAGGAGAGAGTCCAGCGCTTAATACATTTAGTAGATGCCCATCCTCTCTGAACCAAGGGAGCAATGATTAGTAATTATCACTGTGGAAACATTGCCCCGGTTTCAGCACCTGCAATATTGTTCAGTTGAATAGATTAAGCTACACTTCTATGAACATCTTGAACGTCAGCCTATACGTACAGACATAAATAATATTACCAATTACATTATACCTAGCCTACCCTTATTTTTATTACCAATCCTCCAGCCCACAGTACGATTGGTATAACTTGGAACTATCCCGTCTTGACATATACATTATTTCTGTATTTTGAATGACATGACAGTTTGTCAGACTTTAGTGTTAGTATTTTATTACGTCCTGATACAGCCGATTACTGTAGGTTGAGTAAAAAGGATAACAATTGTGTAAGAAGTTCCCACGTGTATTTAGGGAGCTACTAGCATAATTAAGTATTTTTTTTAATGAAAATATTCAACGATATTACGACTTGCTCATAAAGATTTTGTATTTGTTTATGTGTCATATTTGAAAGTGCCTTAGCCTTCTTAAGCCTAAGCGACCATATATCGTTGGTCTTTAGAAAAGTCAAAAGCGCCGGACGAACGATATATCGTCGCTCAATTCTAGCCCTTAAAAAAAAATCCAATTGTGTTCATTGGAGGTGTAATTCCGATTGAATTAGGTATTATGGAACTTATGTTTTCGGTTAATTTTATTCAATATCATTATTTTAATGTCTTAATTGATGGTATTGTTGGCATCGTTGACAAAATTGCCGTGAATTGCTGTGTGTGTACTGAAAATAGCCCTTGGTTCAAACGATCATATCACCGAAACAACACATCGCACAGCCGCCATGTTGGTCGCGTTATAGAGAGGCGAATCCTATTTTCTTGCCAGCGAAAAATGATGTCATCAACTTCTTTGTCACTGCCTGTATTCCTCGAATGAAATGTGCTATTTTGACGGCCTTTGTTCAAACTCTTCAGTATCGCGAGCGCTGATTGGTTCGTTCGAGGAACGTGACCCTTCATCGTGAAGGGGGACAGTCACAAGTGACATCACACGATGCGAGACAAGGTCCCATCCATTGATGTTATCGGGTGCTCTTCGCTTGTGGGCAGCCGGTCACGATGGCGGCTTACGAAGAATTGGGACTGAGCTTTCAATGATATTGAGGAATATTGAGGAAATAAGCAACTTTAAACTATTTTTACAGTAACAAAACATAAAATAATGATTTCGGAAGTAATGACAGGCGTTGTCACTGAAGATATGAAGTGGATGTTATAGTGCTATAACGGTTATCCGTTTAAACGTTTAAACGAAAATTTACGTGTATACGTTTTTCTATATTGCTAAACGATTAACCGAATCTGATTATTTACCTCACAACAGCACAAAGTTTTAATTCAATAAACGTTATTTTGTGACTTTATTTGGTAGTTAACGTTAAAACTACCAGAATATTAGCTGCTTTCACTGCATCCAACTTGTTCAGCAGCTGTAAAACCTGAACTTCCGGTTTTGGTGGTGAAATCGAAACCAGCTTCGGTTAGGCTTAAGTCGCGACGGGTTTTAACCGCGCTCACCGGAAACGTAGCGGGACACTGCAGAATGGATGAAATATTATCACCACGTAAGCCAATTAAACAATTAAAACTTTTTTTTAAACAATTGTCTACAAATTGTTCAAAACAACTAACCACTGGATGGTTAACAAAGCTAAATTCCAAAGCGTGCCGACTGATCCTAGATCGTAAAACAATCGCAAATGTGTGAGGATTTCCCGTGATTCCTGCTTATTTTATTTTTTTAAATTTAGGCTATTGTTTAACATTTGTTTTGTTTCAGAATAAATACGATTTGTTTACTTACTTAACGTGTGATTCGTGTTGCTTAAATTTTTTTTAATTAAATTAGTAAAACGTAGTTATAGAATTTTATGTTGACATTTTTTTTTTGTCTTAGTTTGTTGCGTTGTTATTATTACAGTACGATTTTTCACGGTTTTCGGTTAACCGAACGTTTAATTAGGTCGTTTAAACGTTTAGCAAATTACACGGAAACTGCTAGCACTAGGATGTTATCATTCCGAGTACTGCAAGTTGAAATTGTCGTTAGCGCTTTTACGTTGTCAAACTTCAGGATTTTTTTTGATAATGAAAACGTACAACGATGGTCCCAATTATATTTCTTTTCAATAATTTACAAAATAATTATTACGTTTGTGAATTTTTGTACTCGTAGACCGCTTAGTTTTTTTATTACAATTTATTTTTGTGAGGCATGCAACTTGTTCATGGCGGCCATGTTTTCGCGATAGGCATTCTCGAGCGGAAATTTGAAAAATGGCTTATGCCTAAAAGGGTTAAGGTTGTATTAAGATCTGACCAGAGGAACAAAAAATTGTCGCGTCGCCTACGTTGAAATTCGGGAATCATATTCATAGAATAGTATACACACAATTTCTAAATAAAAAAGATATCTATACTAATATCCTCTGCAAATTTCTGCAAATATATGATAGTCAGTAATCTTGCGATGTAGGGGCTCAGACGACTGAAATAGGGACATGATTTTTCTGTTTTTGCCTGATGAAAACAGTCGTCTGACCCCCTACATCTCCAGATTACTGTTGAAAATTTTCAGAAATTTGTAGAAGATATTGGTATAGATATCTTTTTTATTTTGAAATTGTGGTATGCAACAGTCATCACGAGGAACGTAGAAGATTGGGAGATTAAGACGATACAGATGGATAGACCTTGGCTTGGCGTAGTACGCATAAGCAAACAGAACAAGACACACGTTCTCATCCACCAAGTAGTAATGCAACTGGCGCAGATCGTAACTCCTCAGTAGCTAGGCAAAGCATGCCATCACCAGTTCGTTCACGCCATTCTTTAGTACCATCAGTCAAAAGCATTAGAAGCCAAGAGAGAGACGTGCCCTTAAAATCAAGCTGCTCTCTTCCAACGATATCCCTAGACGGACCGTTTCGTTGGGGCCTCTTTGGTTTACATGGAGGCTGGTTTGCGAGTGGCGCCTGCGATGGCATGCCTCGAGGCTGGGGGAGGGGGGGGGGGCAGCAGTGGCCGCTCCTCGACCGCGATTCAGTGCATTCTTCGCGGATTGAGTGGCGGCCGCTGCAGTGTTTGCAGTGTGTGCACAAAGATACCCAGGCCCCCCCCTTCTGGGGAGAAGTGATTCAGGCGTCATCCTTTTAGCACAACTCTTGTTGAAGTATTCCATGCCGAACATTTTCTTGCTCATGTTTTTTTTTTCCCCTTTTGTGTCTTCTTTTCACTTCAAGCGTATGTTGGGGGGCCTTGGCCTACGGCCTCGTTTGGGCATTCGTCGTCTCGAGGGAACTCGCCTTCTTCGGACCCCCAACTCTCTCGGCTAGATGCGGCTGACGGTGGCGCCGGCACACCCGAACCACTTAAGCACCATCCATAAGGGCCTCTACAGTCCGGGTGAGTTGGCGGGGTCGGGGAGCGATTCTTCAGACCTCTGATCTCCTTGAGTGCCGGGTTCGATGGAGCGACGCGTGCGGCGCACTGTACGCGGAGCTTCATCCACAAGGGCTCACACTCTGGGCAGACCAACGGGTCAATGGTGCCCAGGCGGGGTGGACCGGACATCTCCCATGTGCCAAATATGAAGTGAAATAAAGTGTTTTTATTTTCATTACCTTTGTCTTGCGTCTTTGCTATCGCGGGGGCCCTTAAGTAAACCTTGTTTGGGCTCTTCAGTAAAGAATACGCTGTGGATGAGAGCATCGGACTGTGCTCTCATGCTAACGTGAGACCGAATTTTTTTGTGTTTGCCTGTTTTGCCAAGAATTTATGATATGTTTGATACCACTTTATATCCTTAAAATTCTTGGTATTAAGAACAGGCAAAGCCACTTGCAGTGCTACTTCTTATACGAGTGGCACTTTAATTTTTTTCGCTTTGTTTTATTTTACAGGCTTGCAGAAGATAATGGTAATTTTTCAATCAACACTGATGACCCATCAATTACAACAACATGGATGACCGACGAGTACAATTTGGTGCAGGAATGGGGTTTTAGTGAGGTTTACAAAGTCAGGGCGGTAAGTGCTGAACTGTTATGCTAAAATTATGGTTCACGCCCTGCCATGAGTACGCAGCTAATAAGCTATGTGACTCGCAGCGCATTTGTAGCAGTGGCGTCTTTATTCCGGGTGTGGCATGCTAGTATAGTTGCTGGAATATAGCACTCTTGTGGCTTGAGCCAAATAAAAACAAATGCTCTTCCAGTGATACAAAACTGCTCGATTTCAAGCATGTTTTGCAATAATAATTTGTTTGAAGGCCAACTGCTTCTCATTTTTTAAGTAACTGAGAGACGCTTTTAGTACGTGATTATGTAACGAAGGATGTGTCATTGCATGAAGTCACCTTACACTTGCAAGCAGCACATAACTTCGTCTTTCTGTTTTCCAATGCTTTATTCAAATGCAAAGTGCGGCTGGTTCTTGTGTACACATCCGTTCTCCTTTACTCCAGAGCCCCAACACCGAGGGCACCCGCTGTTGATCAGCGTCCAAGAACACCTGGGACAGGCGGAAGGGGCTGTCAATGGTGTGACCCCCATAATTATCTCAATATCGCTCTCACAGTTTTAGAACCCCCTGAGATTTATTATTTATTTTTTGGAGATGTTTTAATGCCCTCCTCTTTTTTATTCTCCCGTTGTTTACGTATGCACGTAAGGGGCGTTCCCAAGACGATTTACAGTAGTTTAATATCATCTTGTGATGCAGATGTTCATAAACCCAGGAATTAGCCATTCACTTACGGGGAGACACTACTAATAAACCAAACAAATTGCTTTAAGAGATTTGTGACTTGGTGTCTTAACTTGGAGCATAAAACCATACTAAAAATAAAATTTGTAATGCTGTGCCGGTGCCACTTTTCCCGATACCGGTGCTCTTTTACCCGATTCCGATGCCGGTACCGGTACTTTTGGTCACGTGCCGATATTGTGCCGATACCATGCCGGTGCCAATGCTGATATTGAAAGATAACTTAATAAATAATACAGACCGTGTCAATATGTCAAGAATTTAATGGTGTAACAAACCTTACCTAGCACTTTTACAAAGGAATTTTATTGGCAGAACACCACTCAGAAATCATTTAATTTTTTTTCAGTGTTAGCTGTAAATTAATAAACCAATCAATACCTTACTGACTTAGTTTAGGCTAAACAATTTCAAAATATTGTATTAAATACCTATAGACTAAGGCTGTACCGGTACCACTTTTTTCAGTCCGGTACCACAGAAAATGCAGGTACCGGTACCGGTATTCGAAGAAAAGGTGGTTTTTTAGTGCAATTTCAGGAATTGTGCATGTGCTTGTTTTTTTTAAGTGTTGTTACACCCATGTCTTTCCTTTTCCATTTGGAACAAATTTCTTTCATTTTTATTTCTGAAATGCAGTGTAGGCCTAGACTTTTAACATTCTTTTTCCATTTAGAACAAATTTCTTTAGAATAAGGAAATTTGTTACAAACGGAAAAAGAAGGAAATATTTACTGTAGTTAAAAGTCTTAGGCCTACACTGTTGAAACTAAAATAAAGAAATTTGTTCCAAATGGAAAGAAAGCCTTTTTTTAAAACTAGTGTTAGGCCTACACTGTACTTCAGAAATTAAAATAAAGTACAGGCTACAGTGTAGGCCTAACACTACTTAAAAAAAAAAAAGCCTCGTTCCCTTTGGAACAATTTTCTTTATTTTAGTTCTAAAGTAGGCTAGCCTAGTTAAATAAAAAGGCTGTAGTTCTCGGGATAAAAAAATTCTATTTAGTAAACTAGGCCATAACCAACATAAAAAATACAATAAACATAATATAAAGTAAAGGGCTCGCAGGCCCTGACATTATAGGCTACACGAACCATATTTTTCTCAAGAATCACAAATGCAGCTTAGTATAACATTTATCAAAATAAGCATGTCAAATTAAGTAGCCTTGGTATTTTAAAAGGCCATATTTTTCTTGAGAAATGCTAGTTTTTTCACTTTCGCTGGATCCAGGCAGCAGCGGGTTGGGGAAACAATGTTGCCTGTTGTGCTAAACAATCTCTCGCTGTCGGCACTTGTTGGAGGGATGCACAATACTTGTTTCACTAAAATGGCGAGTGCGGGGAAACGTTCTTTGTGGTTTTTCCACCATTGAAAAGGGCATTCGCCTCGAGCAATTCGTGGCAGTGCAAGATAGTCATTGATTTCAGCATCTTTGTTGCTTCGACAAGTGAGATGGTTGCTTTCTTCCTCATCGGAGCTATCTGAAAAGCAGCCTGCAGTGGAATCATTCGTCTTCTGTCTCTTTGCAGGTGGCTCAGCAACTGTTGTTTTAAGTTTCTTTAGTTCATCCAACACCTTCATTTTAATGACACTGCCAGCATAGTTTGTTGAAAAAGGTTTGACTTTGAAGCGAGGATCTATAGTTTGTTCCACATTATGTTATCAGAAAACTGACTAGAAGACGACTCGTTTCCTTGCACTAAGAGTGCAAAAATATGTGGATATCATACTTGTAGACTCAACAAAGTTCGCGTTAGAGCTTACGAATGGGATGTTTACGGATTTTTTGCACTCGTAGTAGAAGAAAACGTGACGTCAGACAGTCAGTTTTCTGAAAACATAATGTGGAACAAAGTATAGCAGTGTGCTTGCACCAAACAAGTAAGAAGTTTTCATGCTTTTAAATCTTTCTTTCAAACTTGTGATGAGTCCATCTCGGACCAATACAACTTTTTCATTGTTGATTCCATCTTGCATAGTACCATCTTCTTCAGTCCGATCATCTGTTGCTTTCGTTAGTTTTTTTACTACGTGGTTGATACCTGGTATCACGGCACCAAGAGAGGCTTGACCGTGTTCAAAATAACGAGACAGTTTTTCCAAAGGTTGTAGCAACTTAACTAAGTCAGCTAACATCGCCCACTCATTAAGCGTTAATTCACTTTGACATGTTGTGTGTGGCAAAGTAGCAACAAGAGCAGTTTGTTGTTCTACAAGTCTCTCAATCATGTAGAAGGTGGAATTCCACCGTGTTGCAACCTCTTGAATTAAGCTGTGCTGTGTACACTTGAGTTCGGACTGATTTTGTTCCAGCAGAGATTTTGCAGGTGCTGAACGTTTAAAATGACCTACAATCTCTCTGCAGGTTTTAAGGGCTGCTTCTACTTCTTCACTGCAACGAAGAGCGTCCTTAATTGCTAGTTGCAATGTGTGGTCTACACAGCCAATTGTTTGGAAATTACCGTATCTCATCGCTGCAGTTATGTTTCGTCCATTGTCCATGACAAATGCTGGAATTTTCTCCTTGTTAAAGTTCCACTCCGTTAGTTGGTCATCAAGATGCTTGTGAATATTCACTGCTGTATGAGCTTTGTTTACCAAAGTAGTGTCTAATATGACACACTGCCGTACGAAAGCATTGTCTATGAAATGTGCAGTTAGCGATTGGTAAGAATCCGATGCACGTGAAGTCCAGTGATCTAGCGTAAAGGCAACAGATTTCGGAATCGAAGTATGCAATACAATATATTGTTTTATGCTAGTGACTTTTTCGGCATAAGCACAATCTAACTCAGTCGTGGAAAAATATTTCCTACTTGGCATGGTATATCGTGGCTCACATTCTTTCACTAATTCGAGAAATCCTTCGTCTTCGACAATAGAAAATGGTTGACAGTCCTTGACGATCACGTTCATTACTTTTTTGGTGATGGCTTTGCGTCTTGGGTGATCCCACGTGAAGGGCCTTTGTCGTGCCAATAATGCATCAATTGTTGGCTGTCGTTGCTGCGTTGCAGGTTGGCTAACGGGAGCTGGTTCAGTGGCTGGTTCGTCATTAAATTTCTCCGCTTCTTTGGCACTTTGTGGATGCATGCACGTTAAGTGCTTTCGCATGTTAGAGGTCCCGTAATTTTTAACACTTACTTCCACCTCTTGAAATTACGGCACCACACGTTTTACATTTTACCTTATTTTCTTGTCCGTTAACGATTTCATAATATCGCCACCACACACTTCGTTTCTTGCGATTTTCTATGATGAAGTTGAAAAACCGTCCAAGATCGTTCGCTTCTCTGGTGACAGCGTTAAGCCTAACCGTTAACACTCGGTGCGATGGCCGGGAAAGTCCCCGGATGTGAGAGGTGAGCGACGATGATTCGCGTTTTGGTACGTTCAATGACAGCGTTGTAAATAGGCCTATTTTTTTTTTTTTTTTAAAGACGGTGATATTCTTTTTGGGGGTGGGGGCTAGTCAGTGGACACTTCAAAAGACCGACGAAAACGTTTTTCTACTCGTTGGCGACGCCTCAAGCGGGATGTATTCCACGCGGCCGTTATTCAATATTTTGAGGTCACACCTCTGCTTGAGCGCGTCGGAAACGGAAGTGTCAGTGTTGCGACATGCGCAGTACACTGATGCTTAGCCCACGGGCCCGCTTTCACAAAGCGAGGAGTAGGATACCGTAGGACTTATTTTACGTAATATTTAATTTATAAAATGAAGTACGTTAGAATAATTTAAAATTTATTTTAAATTAGTTGGGAATTGTAACAGTTATATGTGTATTAATAATCAGAGTGCAAAGAAAACGTACTGCAAATAAGTGATGAACTTAACGATGTCTACTGCAGTAAAATTGCCTAGTACCTGTAAAATTGGCAGGTATGGCCACGGTTCCGATACCATAGTATCGTTGCGGTACCGGTACTGGTATCGGAATCGGTACAGCCTTACTATAGATTATACGTAAAATATTGTAGACCCAACGCCCGTATATGTAGTGACTAATTAAACTTTTAAGTTCAAGAATGACTTTAACGTTAAGATCTAGACCTTAACTCAAAGTTGAAGTAACATACGGTTGAGTTAGGGTCTTTGAAAACCAGTCATTCTTTAACAACCGTTTTGTACTTTAACTTGAACTTTAGAATGAGTTTTTCTAAAGTTCTCACTACACATACGGGCCCTATGCTACTAAAAATCTTGTAGGCTAATAACACACTGAATGTAATCTACACATTTTGCGCATGTTTACTGGGGAGCTTTAAAACATTCTGTGTACATTTACGTAATAGGTTGTGGGCTACACAGATATAAAGTATTACAGACTTGTTAGGCCATGCAAAGTTTAAAAAAGTACAGTTCTAGGGGATACAAAGTTGAAAAATCGACAAAGAGATGAGGCTTTTTTTTCCCCCTTTTTCATAATTTTTACACATTTTGTGGTAGATGTGCCTAAAGAGAAAAACCGGTGTGCATACTGTAGTTGTTTCATTATTTTATTTTTATACACAAAAACAAACATTGCCTTTTATTCATCTCTCCAGTTGTCTTAGACGCAAATTGCTTTCTCCGTACGAGTCGGAGTTGCACAGTGTGCATTTTGCTTTTTCATTGCAAACCACAAAATAATCCTAAATACCTGACGTCTTTGGTGGCATTATGCGTTTTCTTTGCGAAAGACGTTACAGGAATCTACAGTAAACAACGGCCGAAGTCTGAACTATCACGGAAAACTGCGAAACCGCGAGTGAAACACGATACCACAATGTTAAGTTAGGCCTAATGCAACACTGACGCATCATTTCATTTCCGGTTTTTAAAGCAAATTTTCACTTCGATACGAAATTCGAATAATTTTTGGTTTTAATTATACCATTAACTTGACTAAAATTACATTTTAATTAATGGAATAATAAAAGCGATCTTGCGACATGTTGAATGAGAATGAAAGTATTTTACCCAACCACTTTCGCGGGAGCTGGAAGTGCGATCCTGCCGTGTTGGCTTGACCTTGAGAAAATGGCTGCTTGCGTTTTATCAGAGAGACCGTCTGGTAGGCCTAATCATTAAGGGAGGCATTTTTAGCGGTATGCCAAGTTAATTTTGATCGCGAACCCAAAGTAAGACGTAGCAGATTATTTATTTAAAAGTTGCTTAATTTTTATTAGCGTTGTGAAAGAGACGTCGTATACATAATGTAAGAAAATGCTGATGCTGGAAAAAAATAAGCCGATTCCGGTACTTTTTCCAGTACTTCTTAACCCGGTGCCGGTCCGATAGCGGTACCAGTGGTCCCGGTACCAGTATCGGCACCGCCTTAAAAATTTGGTTGCTGTTAGATGAACCCTTAAAACGAAAATCTGTTATTTGTAGTAGCTCATTGGAAAGTCATTTCTGCTTCTCGCAACGAAAAATCTTATACTCTTATCAATCAATGTGTAAGACCATTATATTTCATGTGGGGCCAGCCAAATTTATAACTTTACGTAATATCTAAGTTTTTAAAATTATATTTGTTATTTTAATTTTTGTAGTCTATACCTTAGCTCCTGCCTCACCACCACTCAAAGAATCAAAGGTTGGGTACAGCGTTGCAAGCGTAAGCAATGATGGCTCTGTTTTCGGCCCCACCCAAATGCTCACTCTGCATTGTAGTAAAGTTTACTTACAACTGCGATAAAACAGCAAGTTTAAACTTCAGCTTTAAAGTTATGTAAATATTAAGGCTGTGCAGATACCAATACTGGTACCGGGACCGGCTGCAGGTACCATTGGTATCGGTATCGGACCGGCACCGGGTTAACAAGTACCGGAAAAAGTACCGGCATCGGCATGTTTTTTCTAGAATCTGCATTTTCGTACATTAATAATGTAGCATATTGTTCCCAACGCTACTAAAAATAGGTAACATTTAAATATGTTATCTACTAGGTTTTAAACTCGTGGAGCAATAAAGTGTTACCAAACAATTCCTTTGTAAAAGTGATACGTTTGTTACACCATTTAATTACCAACGTATGAACACGTTCTGTTTGGATTCTTTATAATCATTTAACATCGGCATTGGCACCGGCTTGGTATAGGCATCGGCACAGGATCGGCAAATGACCAATAGCATCGGTACTGGGATCGGAACCGAGTAAACAGGCACCGGTATCGAACCGGTATCGGGAAAAGTGGCACCGGCACGGCCTTAGTAAATATACAAGTTTAAACATGTAAAGTCCTAGGAAATAGTGTATAATAGCGAATAATTTCTAACCTACTATTGTAATGATTGGGTGCAAGGACTGTATTACTTTATCAGTAAATTAAAACACTCCAAATAAACTGAAAACATTTTATGATCTTTAAGTACTGGCATCACAAGGCTGTTCTTGAGTGGTTTGATGTGTTCCTCCAAATTAAACGGGATGAATTCCAACAGTGTCTTGCAGTGAAGCCGCCATAGTTGCCAAAGGGCACCAACATTCATTACAGGCTGGAGCTTGTGTTATATTGGTGGTAGAGTTCTGCAAGGCCTGTTGTCACTTCATGCAACACTGATGCATCATTTCATTTCCGGTTTTTGTCAGCAAAATTTCACTTAGATACAAAATTCGAATAATTTTTGGCTTTAATTATACCATTAACTTGACTAAAATTATGTTTTAATTAATGGAATAATTAAAGCGATCTTTCGACATGTTGAATGCCAATGTTGCCAAAGGGCACCAACATTCATTACAGGCTGGAGCTTGTGTTATATTGGTGGTAGAGTTCTGAAAGGCCTGTTGTCACTTCATGCAACACCGACACATAATTTCATTTCCGGTTTTTGTCAGCAAAATTTCACTTCCGGTCACCTCTGTACTTGAATTATGCGATATCAAGCGGACAACCAAATTCCCGCCATGGCAGTCCTTCATGATGCTGAGGACAGGCAGCTGCCCCAACTCACTTCCTGTGGCTGTGGTTGTCCCTTGTTTTTTTTCCCCTTCCTAACGTAGTGTACCTTTTGTGTAGTAACATACATGAATGAATAAATCATTACTGTAATATTTCTGTCAGGTTATAAATTAATGGGTTGAGAAAATTAAACTGACATTTTTGAAAAGTTTATAAGTTGTAAGAGTGCAAGTAAGAGCAGTGCAAATATCTTTTAACAGTAGAGAAACAAAGTTGTGCTAGTATTTTCTGTGTGTGTGAAAAACTTAATTGTATAATGGTTTTTGTCTTTTTTTGTGTGTTATTGAAACAGGCCTTCAATGCTGCTCAGTCTTGCTTCCTTCCACCTGGCGAAAAGAAAGACTTGATAAAGCAGTTGAAAGAAATATATGGTATACCAACAGACTAGGATGACAGGTTAGTGCGCATAGTGAAAGATTCCAGGCCATGCCGTGAGTGATGAGGCTGTTTCCCAATTGGTAGATACGGCCCAATTCCGTGGACACGTAGGCTCCCACACATAACCCCTTTCATTTCATTTTGTGGGTATATGTAAAAATAAAAATTAAGTTAAAAAAAAACACCAAAATTCTGAATGAAAATAAGGAGCCAACAAGGTGTTGAGTGTGAACTATTTTTCTCATTCCCAGACTCCGACTCTTTGTTACCTGTTTTAAATAAATGGGATATCCCTTTTACTGTCGGTGCTTGTCTTCTAACCTAATTTGCATACAATTTAACCCTTTACACCTTGGCTACCGAAGGCATTTTTCCAATCCCTACCCATAGCCCA
>JAHWFP010030617.1:0-10863 GCA_023313725.1 Lithobius niger
AAAGAGTCGGTTCAGTCGTCATTTCGTAGTTTAGAAAAACAGCCAAACCAACTTTTCCACGAACACGCTTTTGAGCTCGAGACATTATTTTCACGTTGGGTATCATTAGCTGGCGTTAATGGCCAATACGACAAATTGTCCAATTTAATGTTACTTGAACAATTCTATAAGTCTTGTCCTGCAGGCCTCCGGAAATGGTTACCGGATCAAATTAGACTTGGCATGTTAACCGAGGCAGCTAAGTTGTGCGACGAGTATACCACTCGCAACCAGCAAATCTCAGCCGATCTTGCTAACAAAAATGGTAAAGTGCAAGCTAGCACTTCTTCAGGTAGTCAAGCTTCTAAAGCTTTCTCCAACCACAGAAACGGAAATAGGTCCGCTTCACAGGCAGCTAAACCCGCTGGTACTGCCGCAGTCAAAGTTGACTCCACTGGTGGGGATTCCGCCAGTTCAAATCACTCTAATAAAGAGTTCGACAGGCCACGACGGCCTAACGATAGCATGTGTTTTTTTTGTAATAAAGCCGGCCACAGAATTAAAGATTGTCGCCTTCGTCACGCACAAGAAGCTTCTAATCCAGAATCTAAGTCTAGTTGTAATTTTATTACTCATGACCCTCCCGAGTTAATTCTTTCCAAACATATTCATGAATGGACAGTGAACGGCACGAAATGTTTAGTGCTGAGAGACACAGGTTCTACGCATGATGTAATCTCTAGAGACCTTGTCCGTCCCGAGCAGTTTACGGGTGAATACACCCACTGCCGCAACGCACTAGCTGAGCAAACTACCGCTCACGCTATTGCACAAATCGAAGTGCAAACGCCCTATGGGCCTTTAACTACTGAGGCTCTCGTAACGGACCACATGGGTCCCCATTTGCAGATGTTGCTAGGAATTCCCTCTCGAACCATTTTAGAGGATAGAGGTTTAAATAAAGTAGCCCCTTTTTCTAATGCAATTACTCGTTCTCAATCTCGTATTGATCAACAACTCCCGATTTTGAAACCGACTTATCGGGAAGTCGAATCTGAAAGTGAATCAGATGACAGTGTTGACCCTCCTGTAGTTACTCCCCCGTCCGTAACTTCCGGTTTTGTCAAACCCAAGGTAGACTCCCTAGATACAGCTATCTTAGGGCCCCAATCAGATCAGTTTTCAAAACTACTGAATATTGACAAGTCTGCTTTCGCCAAACTGCAACTTGAGTGCCCAACACTACAGTCATGTTGGAAGGCTGCTGAACTCCCGCTGGAGCAGCAGGACGAAAATAAACAATTTTTCGTTGACAAGGGATTGCTGTTTAGAAAGCCCTTTCGTGCTTTAAATAAGCCACCTATTGACAAACAACTCGTTTTGCCTAAAGAGTGTAGAGATTTTGTTCTAAACACGGCGCATGCTAATGCATGGGCAGGTCATTTAGGCCGGTCTAAAACTAAAGACCGAGTGTTGTCCAATTTTTATTGGCCTCACTGTTTTTCAGACATTGAATTGTATATCCAAACGTGTCTAACCTGCCAAAAGACTGGAAAGTCAGGGCAGAAGTTTGTTGCTCCCATGGTGCTGGTGCCCATGGATGGTGAGCCCTTCAATAGATTTATTATCGATATTGTGGGACCCATCAAGCCTACAAGCAAGGCCGGTTTCAAGTATATTTTGTCGTTACTGGACCCAGCAACAAAATTTCCAGAGGCTGTCCCCCTCAAAGAGGCAAACAGCCAGAGTGTTGTAGATGCTTTATTGCAAATCTTTTCCCGACTAGGATATCCAGGAGAGCTCCAGTCTGACCTGGGCTCACCTTTCATCTCTGAATTAACAACGTTATTTTTGGAGAAGTATGGAATAAAGTGCATAAATTCCAGCGTCAATCATCCCCAATCAAACAGCGTTGAGCGCTTCCACCGCACTCTTAAAGCAGTGTTGCGTGCCGTATGCCATGAGCATCCGGAGGATTGGGAGAGGTGCTTGCCAGGAGCAATGTTTGCTCTTAGAACCGCTCCACATGAGAGCACGGGCTTCACTCCAGCTGAGCTTGTTTACGGCCGTAACATCAAAGGCCCCCTGGAGCTGTTAAAAAGCCAATGGATCGAGCCAGACGTTCATCCATCTGTACTAGAGTACATCTTGGACTTGCTCCAACGATTTAAATATTCCCGTGAGCTTGCACTTGAGAATATGATTAAAAGTCAGGTTAAAAACAAAACCCACTATGACTGTAAGGCAGTTGAACGTAAGTTCAAAGAAGGTGACTTAGTGTTAGTCCTAAAACCTTCAAGAGCCAATAAATTGGACATTTATTGGGATGGCCCTTGCGAAGTTTTAAAGAGATTGTCGGATACCAATTATCTAATAAAGAAGTCTTTTGGTGTTCACAAAGAAACGATCTACCATGTATCTCTTCTAAAACCATATCTGCCCAGGGAAGGTGCCAATAACTTTTTACTTGCTGAGGAACGTGATTTATACCACAAAGACCACGTCTGGACTGGTCAGCCAGGAGATGGCCACCTTACTTCCAAGGAAGCCATGGCTCTGTTTAAGAAAACAGGTTCCTTAACCGAAGCGCAGAAGAGTGACCTACTTGCTGTCTTTGACAAAGTAGATGGTGTATTCTCCACTCTGCCGGGTCGTACCGACCTTGTGACTCACGACGTTGAGTTAGTTGATCCAACAGTCAAACCATGTAAATATTATCGTCATGCTAAGTTTGAAAAGTATTTAATTGTCACAGAGATCAAGCGCATGCTCGATCTTGGTCTTATTGTTGAGACAGACTCTCCACACGGCTCTCCTATGATCATTGTTCAGAAGGAGGATGCCAGTCCTCGTCCGGTAGCTGACTACCGCGAGCTCAACAATAACACAGCCACTAAAGACTACCCAATTCCCAACATAGAAGAGTGCATCGAGAGAGCCGCCAAATGGAAGTATATCTCCATTTTCGATCTAAACAGAGGATTTTGGCAGGTGCGTCTGACGCCACAGGCTTCAATGGCCGCCACCATCACAACTCCCATTGGGAAGTTTGCTCCCCTCATGATGAACATGGGGATGAAGAATGCCCCATTTTGCTTTCAGAAGCTTATGGATGGTGTCACCAGAGGTATGGAAGAGTACGTTACTCCTTTCCAGGATGACACTGCTGTTGGTGCCGAAACGTGGCAACAACATCTCGATCATGTCCACAATTTTCTCTATGCTGTCCAGGAGGCCGGGCTTACTGTTAACGCAAAAAAGTCGCAGGTCGCTTGCAGCAAAGCCACCTTTTTAGGTCACGAAGTTGGAAACGGATCTCGTACACCATCAGAGGTGAAGATCCTTGCCGTGCAAAAATTCGCACGCCCCCAAACCAAGAAAGATGTCCGTTCCTTTCTAGGTTTAGTTGGTTATTACCAACGCTACATAAACCATTATTCAGAGGTTTGTGCATGCCTTACGGATTCCCTGAAAAAGGATGCACCTGATCCCGTTTTGTGGGATGAGTCTAAACAACAGGCGTTTGACTCCTTGAAACAGGCCTTAGTGACATTCCCAGTACTAAGAGCTCCTGATTTCAACCAGACTTTCATTTTACAATGTGATTGTTCTGAACGTGGCATGGGCTGAGTATTGTCGCAAGAGTTTGACGAAGATGAACATCCTTGTCTTTACGTTTCACGTAAATTAACTGCTAGGGAGCAGAATTATGGTACAACCGAAAAAGAGTGTGCTTGTTTGATCTGGTCCGTGGCTAAACTTCGTCCGTACATTTATGGTACCAAGTTCATCATCGAGTCAGATCACGACCCACTCCACTGGCTCAAGCAAATGTCTGGAAAAAAACCCAGATTGCTTAGGTGGAGCCTCACCCTTCAAGATTATGACTACACTGTCCGTTACAAACCCGGAAAATTCCATGTTAATGCCGTTACCTTAAGCCGGTATTTTGTTTAACTTAAAAACAGTTGAGTTTTTTTTTATTATTCAGAGGTACGTTGTCAGGGCAACCTCACTCAAAGAAACTGTCAATTTTCCCCATTCGGACCTCACACCTAAATTTTAAGTGCCAATGTGATTCTCCCTGTCATTATCAATGCCTTCCTGCGTGGAAGGATTTTAACAGAGATTATACGACACGTAATTAATATTCATTAGGAATATCTACGGAAGTTTAGTGGTTCCTGGCTATCTCCTCTTTAAGTTTTCACGAAACATTTTTCTTTATAAAAATTTGTCTGTCTACCCCTGGGAGATAAAGGATAGCCCTGGTTAAAAGGTTGTTGCGTTATTATCCACAAAACCTCCCAGTGTTGTATTTTGTATTTTTAGTTATGGGTTCTATCTCAAAACCTTTCTGTGCTTAAAAATTTTTCATGTAAACAAGTTGTTTGGTAACCTCAAACCATTCTAGTGGGAGTAGTTTAACAGTAAATAGAGCTGGTCATTTTATGCGTGCCCATAGTATGCAATTTTCTAAACCCTATCGTAGGCTAGGTTTATTGTTATGCGTCCGTCGGTTTTTATCGCAGCCTCCCGGGATAAAAAAAAGGCTAGACTAGAGAAAAAGCAGAACGGCTAGGGACATATTACCAGAGCAGTAGATGGCCTCATTTACCTGTTAAAACGAAACAACAAACCCTTAACCATGTACCTTTAATTTTCGTTAACTTTCGAAAATAGTGTTCCCTTTTATTAAATGTTTTGCTCCAATTTTCTGTGTGCTCTGTACGAATTTCCTGCACAGCGCAGCGCGGACAAGCACTCAGTTAATTTTTGCAAGTAGTGTTCTTTATAAAATGTAAAAGATTTACCCAAGTTAACTTTACCGCAAAAACGTCAGTCCCCCAAAAAAATAAAATGGTAATTTTAATTTTGTGTAAAAAGTGTACCTTTAACTTTGTCCTGATCCTGGGGTAGGAATAAGTATCCCAAACCTTTAGACTTCGCCTTTGTATTAAGGGAAGATGACAGGCTAAATAGGAGTTGTATTTCTCGATTTAGTTTGCTGATTGCTTAAATTTATGTAATTTTTGTAACTTAGATTACAGTGGCTTGGCAGCTGAGTGTTTTGCATACCTGTGTGCACTAACTTTCTGTTTTAGGGCTCCTTTTGAACCCGAAATGAAAGCCTAAGTGAAATCACCCGCCGGGGGGCCTGTAAAGAAGCTAGTCTTTACCAACAGATTTGAGAGGAGACCTCTGCTCAAAAGATCAAAAACCTGAGGGTTTATAGTTTTCGTAACGAACATTTTCTTCATTTGCGCTCGCTAGCGCTCATTAGGCCTATAACGGCCTCCGTCTTCAAAACACCATATCTTCACGAATAATGGACCAAAACGTTTGAGGTTTGCGGCCCTTAATAAACAAGAACTGTATCTACAATCCTGCGAAGACAGATCCATGAATTTCCACTTTAATCATTTTCTACAGCATTTAGAAAAAGTCACCAAACTGACCGGCGCCGCACGCAAATCTTCAATCGCCATTTTCGACAACTTGTAAATAAACTTGTAATTACTTTATTTCTTTTGCAGGCATAAAGCCAACCAGCTTAGTGTTGTTTAGGGAGTATTTTACTTCACATATATGTAATTGAAAACCACAACACTTGATGTTTTTATTCTAGCAATGGCCAAGTTATGTATGAAAACGTCGACTGTTATTTTTATTATTAGCGGCTGCAATAATATTTCACTTATTTACATGCGTTCTAGCATTCAGGGAATAAGCTGGTATATTTAACCTTTTTATTTTTTATTTAATTGGGCAACGGCCTAGCAAAAACTAGGTTTCTGAACACTACTGAACTCGGCAAACATTCCTTCGATTTTACCGGACAATTTTTTTTCAAAGTGTTTATCTTGTATTTATTTCAGAGCTCCGACCATAGTAACGATCTTCCTGCTATAAAAATCACGTTTGTATAAAGGTTTGAGCTAAACACTTCGTCCCCCCCCCTCCTTCAATAGTTGCAATACATAATATTTGCAGTTTTAATTAATAGGCCTTCTCACGTTGGGAGTTCAAAACTCAGTTCCAATGGCCTCCTAGTCCACAAAAGTCGGCAATTCCCTTTGCCCTCTTTGTTGCCAAAGTTCCCCTCCAACCAGATTGCAGTATTTTTTCCCTCACCCACTCAGAACGTCAGGCTATCCTGCCCGTCCGCGCTGCCCTACCTACTTCCGGTAGTGACAGCCAGGCCGGGTTGAGTCAGTCTCTCCTCCTCCGAGGCGATCCCGCTTTCCCCCCCCCGTCGCTCTCCTACAGGCCCGCGCCTGACCTCCTCTTGCCAGCCGGGCAACTGCTATAAAACTAGGCTGTGGGAGAAATTCGATAGCATAGCTCAACTCCAAGTCAGACGTTACTACGGCGGTCGGAGCAGAGATGTCCCAGTCCGAATGTTGCCATGCCGGGCAAGGTAGTAGTTTAGGTAACTAGTTTTAGCTTTAATTTATTTTTTTCGGATTCTTATCCTAAATTTTAACTTAAAGATTTTAACTTAACTTTTGACTTGGGTTCGCGATTATGGGTAGTTAAACCATCGGCATTTTCTGGTATCCCCTCCCTTAACTTAAGGGTTTAAGGTCCCCTTTCTAAAAACCGGCTTTTTTTCTGTCTGTTCAGAAGCATAGACTTCGATGGTTAGGGCCCTGATTATTGCTAGCTTGACTCAATGTGAAAGAGTAGATTTGATCTTGTGCAAGATGCCTGGAAACAAAATCTTAAATTAGACTAAGATTGAAATTTGTGAGAGTACAGTTTCTAACTTAGAGGTGTTTAGGTAACACCAAAGAACTTTTTCTATTCGAAATTGTAAGTGTGAATTTTCTCAAATGTAAATTCTTTGCCGATAATTTTTTTTATGTAAAAATTACTTGTGTGCTTTTATTTAAAGCTATTCAGTTGTTGTAAAAAGACTAGTTGCCAATGTAATGTTTTTCATTCCCCCTGTTTATTAAAACGAAGAGTTTTAAACTCAGTTGCTTCTAGAGAGATTAAATTTGCTAGTGTTTTAACTAAAAACAATTCTTTTTATTTTAAAGCCTAAGGTTAGCAATTAAACCACCGACCTGGTGGCAGCGAACAAAATCAGATTAGTTAGTACTAAAACTTTAGATAGGACATAGACGCTCTATTCCTAACCGTGCAGTAGTGACTGCTATGCTTGTGTAAACTCCGTAAAAGTAAAAACGGCCACCCGAAGTACTTCTAACTCTCCCGAGACCACACCAGATGTCGGTGCAGAACAGTAGGCACCTCTAGGACCTGTAAGCACCGCTACAATGTAAATATTTATTTGTACTTCTTGAATTTATTTCCAGGCATAAAGCCGACTAGCTTAGTGCTGTGCTAGTTTACATGTTTATCACGTCTTCAATGTTTTTATTTTACTAAGGTGACGATTTTAGCAACTATGAAAACTTTGACCACAACAACGTTATTTCTATGGCTGCAATAATACATTTAACATTGATGCGTTATAGCATTTCAAAGCACAAGCTGGTTTATTTAATCTTTTACCTAGGCTTTTATAAAAGCATTATTTAACGTAATCTTTTCTCAAGAACCCTACCTTGTTCAAAATGGCAACACGACTACGATTATTTTACCGGACATTTTCAGTGTGTATCTTGTATTTTTATTTCAGGGCTCCGACCACAGTGATCTCAATTCCGAATGCACAACTAAGCCTTTGCCTTTAATTAATAACTGTTTATTTTTAATTTGAGCATCAAACTTCGTCCCTCCCCCCTTCCTTCAATAGTTGCAATGCATAAACATTGTAGTTTTTATAAAAAAATGTATAGGCCTATTTTACGTTGTTATGAGTTTAACTCAATGCACTACTCAAGCCACGGCCTCTAAAAACACCCAAAGTCGGCAATTCCTTTTGCCATCCAAGCTCCTTCCAATCCGAACTCAGTATTTTTTCTCCCCACCAATCAGAGTGCAAGGCTACCCTGCCCGTCTGCGCTGTCATGGCCGACTTCCGGTAGTGCCAGCTCGGCCGGTTTTGGTCAGTCACTCCTCCTCCAAAGCGACCCCTCTACCTCACACCCTCCCCCTCCGTCGCTCTCCTACAGGTCCGCAGTTTCCCTCCTACCTGCAGGCAGGCAGCAGGTATATAACCAGGCCAGGAGAGAATTTCGATAGCATAGCATAGCTCAAGGACTCAGGCTAGAGGTCACTACGGCGGTCGGAGCAGAAATGTCCAGTCCGAAGGTTGCCATGCCGGGCAAGGTAGTGGTTCAAAGGGTAACTAATTTATTAGAATTTAATTTTTAAAACAGAATTTCTAAATTTTTAATCAAATCCTTCTAGCATTTGAGGGAATTTGTGGGTAGCCAAACGCAATCGGCATTTTGGTTTAGGGCACCCATGATTTAAGGGTTTAAGGTCCCCTTCCTAAAAACCGGCTTTTTTTCTTTGTTTATGAACTCAGTGTTCATTAAATAATCTAAGATCACCGAGATCTAGCATGTGTTATTGCTGGAGCAGGAGTTTTCAAAAAGGTAGTTTTCCTTGTAACACTAATCTTGATTCAGTGTGATTGAATGATTGACTTTAGTGCAAGAGTTGCTAGAGCTTTCAAAGACTATTTTAGTTTCTGCAAGGGTCATGTTTGTAACTTAGAGAGTTGCGATAACTCAAACCGACTTTCTTCTAGTCCAAATTTTGTTGTGAACTTGAATTGTTCATTGTGTCGATTTATTTGTTAATCTCGTGCTTTTAATTGTAAAGCCCCGTTTTTATTTCGTAACCAACTAGTTACCTCGTGTGTATAAATCTTGTCTTGTTTTATTAAAATAGAAAAGAAGGTTGTTTTGAACAACAAATTTTGACTTCCGAGTCCGATTTAATTTGCAAGGGTTATTTTAATTACAAACCAATTTTTATTCTAACTCCGAAGTAGGCAATTAAATTAACTACCCATCGTGGTGGCAGTGAACCATGGTCCTCATAACTTAGGTAGGACGCTGACGCTCTTCTCCTAACCGTGCAGTAGACACGCTATGCTGTTTTCACTACAAAGTAAAAACCGCCACTTATGAACTTATCTAAAGTAACCACAAGTACGCCAGATGTCGGTGCTAGAGACAGTAGGCACCTCAAGACCCTGTAAGCGCCGCTACAGGGGATGCCTTTGTCATTTATTTTCCTCTCAATCTGTCAGGCGGTGACTCGAGAGGGGAGGCAGGGCGGGATTAAGTTAAGTATGTTTTAGGCAAAAACAAGAATTTTAACTAGTTAAATTGGTTTTTACTATCATAAAAATTACTTACCTTCAGTTCTTATGCTAAATTCGCTAAATTTGGCTTTTTCCATGCTCAAACTAAAAATTCCAAGAATTTTGACTTCACCGTCTGTTGCGTGTTTTCACCGCCAGGCGCGCTGCACAGTATACCTGCCGCAGCTCCCTGCCTCCCGTGGGGAAAACCCTATTCGCTTTTGAACCTTTCTTGTTCCTCAGCGGGGAGGCGGGCGGGTCAAAATGTTACAAGAAGTAGATGCCCGCCTTAAGTAAACAAAAGGCCCATCAGACCCGTATCCAGCTGGAGCCGGGAGGCGGCAACCCTCATTTTCACAAGCCGTGAAACATCAGGCAAGCCCTCAGAAGGCAGATGACAACTGCTAACCTTGGAGAAGATGGCCGATAGACGGAAACATCGCTCCTGAGAACCACAACTGGACCATCAACTCAGATGACAGTACAAGTGTTCAAACTCCACCTGGAAGTGTGACCACAACAGTGTAAGACGATCCATCTACGGTAGGAGACGGATAGACTGACCGCACAGCGATTGTGCAGAGAAAATCAGGTTAGTGCATATGGGTATGCTCCGGTTGCCAAGCCGAGTGTTTGTTTCATGCATTTTATGTATTTAATTATCCACCAGAGTGCTTAGGTAGTATAAGAGTGTATTTTGTATGTTCCTAACTGGATTCGGTTGTTAGAGAAGTGTTTAAATACTCGCTCTGTTCAACTATCAAGAGATTTATTTTGCGGCTGCAATTTAAACATTAAGATTCAAAACTAAACGTTTTTTTTTCTTAAAATTGAGTTAAATCTAAACTTTCATCATGGAAGAATTAGACGAGATCATTGATCATATTCAGTACAAAGACCTCAAAAAGGCTTGTTTGAATTTGGGGTTAACAGTTTGTGAAACCCGTCACGAACCTGTGGAGGTTTTAAAAGTAGCCTACGACGATCAAAAAATTACTTTGACCCAACTGACTAATGAATTACTTAGTGCTATAGAAAAAAGATTCTGCCGCTCTGGCTAAGAAAGAAATCGCTCTCAAAGAGCACGAACAGTTTTTAAAAGCTGAGCAATTAAAACTTGAAGCGTTAAAACTAGATCATGCAGCCAAAGAGGCCGACAAGTGTCGCGCCCATGAGTTAATGTTAAAAGACACGAACGCCCAAACTAGCGACGCCGCTAGGGCACAAGAAATTCGTAAACTCGACCGTGAGTTGGAGCTAGCCAACAAACAGATTGAGCTAGCTAGGTTAAGAGCCGCTAACGGCAATGGTGACACGAATCCAGTTCAGGTATTGCCTAGGGTAAATTCCGGTCCTAGACCCGGAAAAATTTCCGATGCTATACGGTTCTTAAATGACTGGGGTCCGAAATCGGAAATTAATTCGTACTTAAAAATGTTTGAACGTACGTTAGAAACACAACGAATTCCCAGATCAGCATGGGTGGTCGGACTCTAACCCCTTTTTGGTGAAATTTTGGTAAAAGTGTGCGACCAAATGGACGCAGTAGCTATTCACGATTATGACCAAGTTAAAACTAAATTACTTGAACGGTTTGTACAGACAAAAGAGTCGGTTCAGTCGTCATTTCGTAGTTTAGAAAAACAGCCAAA
>JAHWFP010030618.1:0-34161 GCA_023313725.1 Lithobius niger
AAAACATTATGGGTCAGTGGCCCAATATACAAAAGTAGCCCCATGCAGTCCAAGAAGTAGACATGACCTTAAGTTTACGTAAATTATTGTATGAAAATTTGATACAACTTAGCTACTGAGCGGGAGCTGATCTGATTTGAGAGCAGCATCCATAGCTGTCATTCGTAATGAAGAAAATTTTTTTTTCGTTATGCTTATAGGTAGCTTTTTTCTTTAGTAGTTAAGTGACGCTTTTGGGCAGAACGTACACTTTTCACCAGTTATCTTACACTTTTTTTGCAGTATTTAGCAACACTTTATAGTAATCGCAGTTATGTAACGCTTTTTTGGTAATGAAGTATTGGTTGTTTTGGTAATTAAGTAACGCTTTTTGATAGTTAAGCAACGCCTTTTGGTAGTTAACAGCGCTTTTCGGCAGTTACTTTTAAGGCGTTACTTTTTAGCAGTTAAGTAGCGCGTTTTGGCAGATCAACAAAGCTTTTTGGCAGCATTTTTTAGCAGTTAAATTCTATTTGACAGTCAAACAACCGTCGGTTTTTGGTTGTTAATTAGCCGTGCTTTTTTAGAGCAAAGTAACTCTTCTAAAGTTAAGTAATTATTATGGCAATAAGGTAATTATTTTGTAGATAAAATAACTCGTTTTGGCATGAAGTGTAGCCAATTTTTTAGCAGTTAAGTAGCCTAACGCTTTCTTCTGCAATTATAATTTTTTGTTTGCAGTCACTTTTTTGGCAATTGTGTACTTATTTTTTTGCAGTAAAATAACTTTTTTGTTACTTAAGTTAAAGATTGCCGCGTTTTGGCAGTTGCCTAACTTTCAGTTAATTAACACAAAAGAGTTTTGACTGAATAGACCTAACTTTAAAATGCCCTGACGGGAGAATTTGACATGGCAGGCATCTACGACTTTGTAGACATCTGTCAAAATCAGTCGCATCACTCCTTCTCAATAACTCGGTTTCCATGACGACAGCAAACGAGTAAGTCAAAACCCTTCACTAACTCACGATCGAGCTGTGACGGCTACGACGATGAGTCGACACAAATGCATTTTAAGCGTCGATACAGTTGTTGCCGGTGTGTTAGTACTACAAATTTAAAGTAGCACTATATACATGAGCTCTGGAATAGAGCAGTGACACGACGTAGTATTATTGTATACAACTCTATGCTGGAGCCTTAATGGGTTAGCTGCAAGGGGCACTGCAGAGATAAACAGATAGGCGTCATACTGAAGCCGATGCTGTGAAGAGTGATTTCTTAGACCTAAAACGCGGGATTTTTGTTGTTGGAGAAAACAACGTTATTTTAAGCCTAAGAAATCCGTTCTTCCGTTGTTTTTCGCTTCATTTTTATGTAGTGCACCTTGTAGTTATGCCCTCCAAAACCCATACTGGTGCCAATATGGCGGCAAATGTCACTGCTCTATAGTTTCATTCAGGTTATTTTACCACCTTAAACAGGACAGGAAGTCAAATGAGCGGGCTTGAGAAGGGTACAATAAACACAGATGCAAACCTATTTACGTTGCCTTTTGGATTTAAATGTCAGACTGCCTGAGCGGGGAATTGAACCCACGACCTTTGAAACCGAAAGCCGAAGTCCTACCGCTGAGCCATATACTGGCACGGGAAATATGACTCTGCGGTAGGACTGTGGCCTTTGGTTTCAAAGGTCGTGGGTTTAATTCCCCGCTCAGGCAGTCTGACATTTAAGTCCAAAAGGCAACGTAAATAGTTTTGCATCTGTATTAATTTCACCACCTTCGTTTAAAATACAAAACATTAAAAACACAAACTCGATAGTTGCCAATCGACAACTTCGTCGAAGTTCATAACAACACCAATTCACATTATCACTTTAAAAACGATTTAAAATTCAATTTTACTTAGCTGCGCGTCTTTACGTGTCTTTACGGTTTTTTTTGTACGAGTTTCATGAAACCAACGCTTAATGTAAAGTGCAGCTGAGCAAAATTTAAATTTAAATGGATTTTTTTTTAATAAATTAATTTATTCATCAAGCATCCCGAAGATCATGTTGATCTTGTTGATTTAAAAATGAATATATCCTAAAGAGTATCCTAATATTTGGCGCTGTGGTGTCATGATACGCATCTTTCTAATGGACGTATACGGAAATAAGAGGATTGATTAAGATTTCATACTTTCAACTTATTTTCAACATAAGTCCACCGTTGATCCAATTATACTCATACTTAAAATATTCTTAAACCTTTAAAACGTTCACTCGAGGTATACAACGAGAAGTGTATTATTTAAAACGACTACAAATATGCGGCCGCCAACATAAACGAAACAACAATTTATTTGGCCAATTACAGAGACTTTTCTCCAATTACGTTTACTAATTAGGAACGGCTTTTAAAATAATGTCAGAAGTTCCGGTACACACATGCGTTTTCTTTTAACGCGCGTTGACGTTCCAGTATGTTGGCATTCCTACGCGAGTTAATTTTTGTCAGGTGGCTCATTGCTCACGATTTCAACACAAGTTCAGCTTTCGTACCGCATTATTATTTTCCCCCAAGTACGTGAAATGTGCCCAACTATGCTTCAAGATATAAGACACTGACGCAATGGCGTCGCGCTACAATGGTTTACAACCTCGACAATTGAATTGATGTGATGTTTGTTGTGATGTTTGTTGCCTAACTTGGCGCGACAAACTATCGTGTGTCTAGATATTATAACGTAAAGCAACGTTTTATTAGCTTGTCAATTTATCAGTTCATAAAATTATTTGTCTCCAACGAGAAGTTATAGGCGATCTACGTCGGGGACTTCCTCTCGTTAAACATGTCGCATTAACCATGGCTAGTAAACCAACTGGCCCGATCTACAACGAATTAGAGGGGGAATACAAAATGGACGCCACGACCGTCCTATTTCTTGACGTCTGTTCGGGAATTGGTAAATCGTATCGGTGAAATTTTGTACGGTGAGTCGCGACATCTATTGGCATCTAGTAACGGTTTTTAAAATATAATTTTAATTTTTCGTAGATTTGCGTCACAGATTTTTATTATGTATTGAGGTGCTTTTAAATCGTTTTTAAGCTATCACTCAGCCACAGTTAAGCTACTTCTCTGCGCTTGGGGGGAAAAAAAGCGACACGTTCGTGTATCCAGAAAGTGTTGCAAGGGAAGGAACGTTGGCATTTTTGGACGGACGGTGTCGCCCTCGGTTGACAGAACGAGGCAACATAACGAATCATCGTGTAAGTGGCGTTTTCGGCGGCCATATTGCCAACCCAGTCTCGTAATGCTATTTTTCATCCAAGATCCGGCCAGTACCGTAGATAGCCCTGCCTTAACCATCGCATTGCTGAAATCCGCCGAGAGATGGCCTTGTGTGTGTGCTTATACTATTTTTTAGTCGTTTGCTAATAATTACCACGAAATCTAAAAGACTCATAAGGTAAAAATTAAAATTATTTATGCTAATAGATCGCTGAAGAAAAATTATAAAATGCAAGCCTAATAAATTATAAAGTGTGATAGTAAAATACGATAATCATAATGAATACTTCGAGTTTCACAGCTGGTATATATACCGGTCAAAAGTAGTAGTTGACTAGCAGTTGGTGTCAGTTTTATTAATTAACTGAACAAAAAACGGCAAAAAACAAAAACATTAGAGCTCATATCCCCATACTCACAGCCGTGCAGGTACACGAATAAAAACGAATTAGAGTTCACTCGAACGCAACGAACTATAATTTGAACTCCAATTCCAGGGAATAATGACTGTTTTCACGTAATTGTTATGTGAGTAAGTGAATGCAGTTTGTGTTTGAAATGTTTCATGTTTGTGTGTGTGTGAATGTGTGTGTGTGCTTAATTTGTGTATCATACAGGTTTTTTTTTAAATATTTGCGTGTGTTTGTTGTTTTATATTTTGAATGTGTTTCGTGTGAGTGGCTATGTTTGTATTTTGTGAGCATTTATAATTTCTGAAACAAGCAGACTCCTAGTTAGGCAGTTTTTTTGCTTGTGTTTGATGGTTTCTGTTTTAGTTTTAGTTCATGTGAATACTTACGTGTTCATTTTGTGTGGGTATTTTTTTGAAATATCCAACTGTTTTGTTTGATTGATTAGTGATGTACATGTTTGTTTACGTGTGCATGGAGGCTGGCATGTCAGAATCCTTGTTTCCTGGAATTGGAGTTCAAATTATAGTTCGTTGCGTTCAAGTGAACTCTAATCCGTTTTTATTCGTGTACCTTCACGGCTGTGAGTATGGGGATACGAGCTCTAATGTTTTTTTTTTCTAATTCAGTTAATTTGTTGGCTTTTTCGCGTCCTTTTTATCGAAATTGGTACGATTTGGTCTACATTGTGTATGGTATGACCACTGCCCACCCAATTTTGTTTGCCAAAAAACGGAACATTAGAAAAGCGTATTTCTGTTCAGGTTCTGGCCAAGCTTTGGTCTAAGTTCATTATTTGATGGCAACACACTAGCGTGTGTCTAGATTTAGCATTTATCAGCTCGATGGATAGTGGATTCTGTATTGTTGCAGACAGATGCAGTATCATGGTAAAGAATCGCAGAAACAATTCAACTGGCTTCCCGAAGCCCGCATTGAAGAGGAAAATATTTCATTCAGTCATGTCGGCCGCCCGATTTTGAGAGACTTCACACCCTATGTTTTAAAACTGAAAGATTTAAGTGAAAATCAAGACCATTTCATTTTGGTTCTCGGCCCAGTTCGCCCCCAGATCACTTGCATAGCGCCTTAGTCAGTTGAGGATGTGGCCATAGCGACTAAGGCGCTATGCAAGTGATCTGGGGGCGAACTGGGTAGCTGGTTCGAATCCGGGTCATGCCACTCCGACGAAACGTAAGTGCATAAAGGCTGCTTACTGAACTACGTTATTTCTTGTGTATGATTTTCGATGTTGGCTTAATTTCCAATTTTCCTTAGTATTATTTCCAGCGATTTATGTCTATTTATTTATATAGGCCTCTATAATAACTAATAAATAGACATAAATCGCTGGAAATAATACTAAGGAAAATTGAAAATTAAGCCAACAGCGAAAATCATACACTAGAAATAACGTAGTTCAGTAAGCCACCTTTATGCGCTTACGTTTCGTCGGATTGGCATGACCCGGATTCGAACCAGCTACCCAGTTCAGCGAGTTCAACGGGTTCAGTGAGTTATCTTTATGCCAGTTGAGGATGTGGCCATAGTGACTAAGGCGCTATGCAAGTGATCTGGGGGCGAACTGGATAGCTGGTTCGAATCCGGGTCATGCCACTCCGACGAACCGTAAGAGCATAAAGGTGGCTTACTGAACTACGTTATTTCTAGTGTATGATTTTCGCTGTTGGCTTAATTTCCAATTTTCCTTAGTGCTAATAACAAGCATCGTACCCGGCTTCGCCCGGGGATTTGTTTGACCCGTGGTTGTTTCCCAGTCTTTTCTCGGTGTTGCCGGATCGTTCACTGCAACAGTTAATTTTTCTTTCTCCCCCTTTCCGTCCGTCCTCTCCCTCCGCAAAGCAATATCGTAAACAAATAGTGGCTGTCACATAAGCACTGCCCCACCAACGCCCCGTTTAGGCCCATCCCCACTCCCAATAGCGTGCGAAAAATAACTGTCCTTCGTACATGACGTCATTTAAGACATGCCTTTGCGATGACCGCGCAGAGCAAATTGTTAGTCGAGGCAACAATGTGCCAATTTCAACTTCTTTTTAGGGCAACAACGTCCCAGTTTCACCTTCATGCCAAAGAATTGACACACTAGCACGTTTTCATTGTTCCCCTTCCGGGGGTCGTCGTTGCGGTTGCTTCATTTCTGCTATGAGACTTTGGTTTATAATGTAAGATAATCATTTGATTTATATCGGCTTGATTTAAATCAATCCGTCCTGCAACAAGGTCAAATTAAATGCAATGATGGTGATGATGCCTACGATTATCTGGGCCTTGCTAAAAGTGACGATGGCCTAGTACCCTAATAACATTAGAAATGGTCAAGTTTAACGTCGGCGCTCGTGTTTTGATGCTTTTAAAACTTTTAAAACCAGTCAATTAGTTTGTTTGTGCCCGTAATTTAATGCAGTCGGCAGAAACTGTTTAACTTTAAAGTTCTACCAACAAAGTATAGGCGCTGACGATTTAATGTAGTCGGTGAATTAATGCGATTGCTTGCTTACCATTTAAGTGGTAGAATGTCAGCATGCCGCGCGGACAGCCCATATTTGATTCTCGGTGAATGCATCAAAGTCTGCTGTGTGCAATTATTGATTAGCAGCAGCGCTATGGAGGTTTAGTCCCAATACTCCCTGAATTACTTTCGCGTAAAACCAAAAGATAAATGATTGCCAGACTGTGGTTCAGTTTCGTGTGGTACGGCGTATTCAGTGGCTTGGGGGTTGAGAAAATGTAAGCACTGGAACTATTGTGCCCGCAGCGTATCTTGCGGCTACATCTTCCTGGAGGAAGTGGCTTTAATCGACGGCCGCGATTGTTTTTGTAACCATCTAGGATATCAACAAGGTGCTCTGCTATCGAAAACATACAATCGATTATCTGTATTCGTTCTGGGGCGAACTCAAGATAGGCCCGCGGACACTATAATTATGTTTAAAAAAAAAGAGAAGCCAAAAGTGCACTATGTCAAAGTCAACACAACCCGACGTTTCGAGATGAATCCAGCTCATTATCAAAGAAATAAAAACAAAATACACTTAAAATTGCATAAAGGTGCAAACAGACAGTACCTTCCTAAATACCGAACAGAACGAACCAAACGCACGACTGTTGGTGACAGTTCCGCTCATTCCCTACTAAAGCCGTGTTGATGTGGCTTGCCTACGTCAACCATCGTCAGCGTTGAATCTGTTTCCGGTACCTCACGCATGCTCAAAAGCTCCACCACTGGCAACCACCCGCAGCCACCTCCCCGAGATAATTTGCAATTTGGCATTGCTCCCGCCTGGTTACATCCATTAACCTAGCCTGGTCCAATCACTTAGCCACGCCTGGCCACAGTAAAGGTATGACGTAACGAGTGCTCTGGTGAGCTTGTTGATTTTGCTGAGCTGTGATTGCAGTCTCGGAAGGTGCTGAACGGCTGAAGCAACGTTACTGAGCACGCGCGGCGTTAAGTTTGGAGCCAAACTGTCTCTAACAGTGGTGCGTTCTGTTCTCTCTGTTCGGTGGTTTAGGAAGGTACTGAGACAGTCGAATGCAGGCAGTACTGCCTAAGTCAATAGAGTAGTGACACGACGTAGTATTATTGTATATAACTCTATGCTGGAGCCTTAATGGGTTAGCTGCAAGGGGCACTGCAGAGAGAAACAGGAGGGCGTCATACTGCAGCCGATGCTGTGAAGAGTGATTTCTTAGACCTAAAACGGGCTATTTTTGTTGTTTGAGAAAACAACGTTATTTTAAGCCTAAGAAATCCGCACTTCCGTTGTTTTTCCCTCCATTTTTATGTAGTGCACCTTGTAGTTATGCCCTCCAAAACCCATACTGGTTCCAGTCATTTCCCGCCATATTGGCACCAGTCACTGCTCTATACAACAATTCGGAATATTTAAAAAAAGGAGAATTACAAAAAAATATTTAAGAGCGGGAAAAGGAGAGCGACCTATTTGTTCTGAAAGCACAAGAAGAAATGGCAACTATAAAAGTACGGTCAGGTTTTTTTATTCACTTTCCCCTCGTGGTGACTGTGGGAAACAAGTATTTCGATGAAACTCTGGTGTCGAAATTTGGTAACAGAACTCTGTGAGGAGTGATAAGTATTCTTTAAATTTGTTGTCATTAGGGAGCAGATGATTGTGAGCATAAACGATGCACAGAATTTCCAGGTTAGTCTTTGTACGAATTTGCGGGATTTGGAAAGGAATCTTAGTGTTTGAAATATTGGGTTTGTGGCCCGTTTGTTTAATGGCTCACATGATTTCTAGTTGCGGCTAGGTTGACTTTGGGCGTCATCCTATAATCGTGGGGTTGTATTATAGTGTCCGCGGCCTATCTTGAGTTCGCTGCAGAAGGAACACAGATAATCGATTGTACGTTTTTAGTAGCAGAGTGCCTTGTTGATATCCAAGATGGTTACTAAAACAATGATGGCCGTCGATTAAAGCCGCCGCCTCCAGGAAGACGTAGCCGCTCATAAAATACTTGTAGGACTCAAGATAGGCCGCGGACATAGTAGTTTAGTTTAGCTGGTAAATTTAAAATGAATTTGGCCACAATCGATCAAAATGTTCAAGGGGTGGGAAAGTTACGCGATTCCAAATTAGGGACCACCCCGTGGTCCCATATTGTCAACATTATTGGTTCGTGGAGTTGAATTCGACATTGTTACATTATTGGGCTGATTCTGTACGACGTAAGAACTACTTAAAGGGCAACTACATCCATTTTGACATGCATGTGTGACTTTTGAATCACTTACACAATAACTGAACACACGAATTGGGGTAAGAATACGATACTTACGTCCGATATAACAATTTAATTACTGCATCGCCAAAACATGACACGGAGATCGCCATTGTTTTGCTGGAACGCTCAGAAATTAATGCCGACAGATGTCACTTTTCGATTTCGACTCGCAGCCGATTGAGATAGCTGTATGGACTGTGAAGAGAGCTCAAGCGTCTGACGGCCTTAGCTGGCCGGCAGTGTAGTGGCCAGCAAAGGCTGTCAGACGCTTGAGCTCCTCCCAGTCAATATAGCTATCTCAATCGGCTGCGAGTCGAAATCGAAGAGATCCGTCTGTCGGCATTAATTTCTGCGCGTTCCAGCAAAACAACGGCGACCTCCGTGTCGTGTTTTGGTGATGCAGTAATTAAATCGTTATATCGACGTACATAACGTATTCTTACCGCAATTCTTGCGTTTAGTAATTGTGTAAGTGATCCAAAAGTCTCCAACATGCATGTCAAAATGGATGTAATTGCCCTTTAAGACTAAATCTTGTGACGTGTTGATACAGTTGATCTTCTTGATGGTGAAACCAAGCTAAATATGCGCGTGGGAATTGTTGTATCGAACCTTTAGAATTTCAGATTGTTGACAAAAAAAAACTCCACTTTTAGGGTGTTTGGTTTCGGGTCAGGACCCCGCAATAAATATCACTTTTCGAAAACAGAATGCAACATTACGACACAACGTTGTGAGAGAACTTGTGCATGCCACATTACAAAGTAGCCTAACAATACGTTCAACAAAAAGAAGGTACACAGCCCAATAAACACCCCAAAACACCACTAGATGGCGCTCATCTAGCGGTTCAAAATCCGTGTTTCAAAACGGTCGATATGTAGAAGAAAAAGTGCCCGTGACGTCGTTAGGCTTAACTTTACCACTTACTCCCTGGTGCACGTGGGCGCACCAAGTTCGCACTCAATAATTAAGGAGTCACGTGGCTTGTTTGTTTCATGAAAAGAAATTTATTTGTGTGTTCCTTCGCTTGTTGAAAGTAAGGGCTAAACAGGACTATACCACACGCCATATCACGTGACTGAGCTAGTCCAATCAGACGGCCAAACAGCCGTTGTTCTCGTTCGTCATTGGCTAACTCATGGTGACGTCACGGCAATCAGCCATTGCGCATGGTTTAGACATAGCGGCAAACGGCTATAATAGATGCTGCAATCTGTCATTAAATTGGGCTTTAAATGGCTCTTTGATAGAAAACGTAGAATGAATGAGGTTGGCGTATTATTTCAATTTGTGTATACCAACGGTCTTCGGCCATTGTGTGTGTCGTCTTTCAATTTGTGTTCATTTCTGGAATTTCTCTGAATAGTGACCTTCTGATTAACTATGTCTTATTCACAATGTCCGATTCATTTTGATGAGCAGTCAATAGGAACTTGACAATGCTGGCGTAACGAGACGTTGTCCGCTTCATCTGAATATGATATTCTCCGAGAGTGAAGCTAATAACGTCAATTTAGCAGCATAATAGATGTAAAGCGGCTGTGCTTTTACTAAAATATTAATTCAACGTAATTCTGAAGAATTGTAAGAGGATGAGATGAGGGAAGAACAGAGTGGGCATTGTGTGATAGTCCTGGGGGATGGGAGGGGGGAGGGGCGGCATTTCGCTGCACTCCAGGAGGGCGCCCGGTACTGTGGCAGCCCAACAGAGCAGTGACATTTGCCGGGGTTTTGGAGGGCATAACTACAAGGTGCACTACATAAAAATGGAGGGAAAAACAACGGAAGAGCGGATTTCTTAGGCTTAAAATAACGTTGTTTTCTCCAACAACAAAAATCGCGCGTTTTAGGTCTAAGAAATCACTCTTCACAGCATCGGCTTCAGTATATGACGCCCTTCTGTTTCTCTCTGCCGTGCCCCTTGCAGCTAACCCATTAAGGCTCCACCATAAAGTTACATACAATAATACTACGTCGTGTCACTGTTCTATAGACGTAGTAAACTCTATGCTGGAGCCTTAATGGGTTATCTGCAAGGGGCACTGCAGAGAGAAACAGGAGGGCGTCATATACTGAAGCCGATGCTGTGAAGAGTGATTTCTTAAACTTAAAACGCGCGATTTTTGTTGTTAGAGAAAACAACGTTATTTTAAGCCTAAGAAATCCGCTCTTCCGTTGTTTTTCCCTCCATTTTTATGTAGTGTACCTTGTAGTTATGCCCTCAAAAACCCATACTGGTGCCAATCTGGTGCCAATATGGCGGCAAATGTCACTGTTATATAGGTAGCCGTAGGCTGGAACCAGCCCTGTGATCGTAATTTGTGAAAAGAGTATTGTAGCGGCTTCTTTCCATTCCCTACTCTTGATTACACCACGTGTTGCTTGCCATTCTTCCATTTTGGAAACACTGCAAAGAATTCTCATATCAGAGAGAGACACTTGCTGTGCACTTGGAGAAGTCCTCCTAATCTTTAAGACCCCCGCCCGACCAAAGTCATGTTCTAGGAAACCACTAGCAGACTGAGTGACACGTGTGACACACTCCTTGTAGCTATGGAGACAAGAATGACATGCTCGTGCAAGTCGTATGGCAGATTCCAATAAACTGTATCAACGATAAAAACAAAGCCGTTTCGTCATTTCAAGCGCTTCGTTGCTGGCCAGACATCGTCTTTTCGTTACAAGAACTTTCTTTCAGGCTGGCTACAAGCACGACTGGTTTTTTATCGAGGGTTTCTCGCGATTATGACGTCACCGGAAAGAATCCTTTGTCACCAGCACTTGACGTTTGGAGGTTAAAATCGGATTTCCTAGTTATTGTAGAATGACGCCTGATTAAGATGACAGATGGGCACGAACAAGTTACTTTCCTCGGAAGGATAAGGGTGTATTTATAGCCTAAACTAGGCCCGTCGTCACTTCCACTTGTCGATATAATGGAGCGGGTTCCGCTTTCTTTGCTGTTTGGCTGTTCGGCCAAAAAGGGTCACCCTTTGAAAGTAGTGATGTCATTCAACCAGGGAAAGGCCACCAAGGTAGCTAGCTATCTTCTTAGCTAGACAATATCACGAAAACGTTATTGATACATCTTTCTCTCTATGAATGGTGGACATTCATCCTTTAAGTTTGTTTTTCTTTATCCTCGCACCTTTCCCGTACATTTTCCACAATTTGAATTTTGGCCACTTTGGGATTTATCTTCAAAATGACAAAAAATTAAGGCTGGCCGATCACGAGCCAATCATCAAACGAAACTATAGCCAATACGAAATCCCGATCCCGATTACCGATACCACATCCCAATAACCGATCCCAGTTCTCAGTTAACCGAAAACTGTAATACTGAAGTGTATGCATTTCATAAATAAAGCATAGGCCTAAATGCACATAATTATTTGCTAAACTCATTTAAAAACTGAAAACCGCCAGTAAAATTTTAAAATTTTGCTTTGTATTTTCTAAACAATAAGGGACAGCTGTTTAGGATTTGGACCACGGAAAGATGGTAAAAAAAAAAAACCTTCCAAATGGTGTAGGTCTATTCAAACGTCAAAATCGGCAGACGAGAAGTGAAAATATCTTTAATTTGATAAAACTTTAATTCCATAATTGACATTGAAAATACGACAGTTATTTAAAGGGAACCCGTGGAAAAACTAAGGATCCTTCTCGAAGCAAACACCATATCTGTAAACAAATCAAGAGCAATGAATGTCATCAAAAATTTCCCCAACATGGAAAAATGGGATGAAATTTTTAAATCATTACCTGTAAACAATCTGTAAAGGTCAGTGGCTTGGACTAATCCAACATGGCGGTTCGTTTGTGAGTTGATCTCACCCAATCATGTTTTTTTACTAGTGTTATCGTCATTTTTATAAGTATTGACGTTGAAAGGTAACATTATGGTGTATAAGGTCTCATTCTTCATTACTGTATTGTTTGTTTTATTCAGGTGACCAAGGAAAAAATCATTTTCCGAAAATTAAAATTTAGTGCATGCCATATGTCCTTGTGGTTATATCGCTTATCAGGAGACGATCTTTTATTATTATCTATAATTTGGTTGATTGCCGATTTATTTGTGTTTTATCTACCGATCCCGATTTGTACAGATATTGCAAATATCAGTAAAGATCGGGTGTCGGTAATCTGGATCTGCCTAGCCTTACAAAATATGATTTGAGTTGCTTACAGTTAACAAACATGTCAGTTAGTGACGCTGCCTCTTTCTCATCAACAGGTTTTAAGAATTAGAAACGACCTCACTGTATTGTTTCTGTTGACTCGTATATAGCTCTCGGCTGTTAGTCCATTCCGTCACCCTGATGGTTTCTCAACCGCATGTCTGATTCGGGATTTTTTTTTTTTTTTGGGGGGGGGGAGGGGGGGTTGTTAAACCTTGTCCAGACAACCGTGCTACAGCATGCAAAGTGTGCTTTGGATAGACCTCGTAGTTTTCACGTGATGTCCAGTCTAAAATTACATTGGAGTCTAATCGTAGCGGATTACGCTCGACCTTCGGTGGTCATCGTGCAACGAAAATAGTGAATAACGTCACCGCAGAAGTGACTGTTTCCTCAAGAGGAACTCTTCATTATTATTTCACGGATTATACGCCTGTAAAAATTTACCGAGGCGATGTCAGAGATAGCTAATACAGGCAGCTTTGTATACACCACGTTGTCACCTTTGACATTGTTGCACCAGGGGTGGAGGAAATGTTGATATGAGGGGACACGCTAGTCTGCTGGGCAGGCTGCTCTGCATAGCTTGTGGTTGCTTGGCAACAGTGGGAGGAGCCTTGTCTGAATGTGGTGGCCGTTGAGAATGCTCCGTACGGCTGAGCGAAAGCCACTGTTTTATCTCTGTGATTAGGCTGAGCTTTTTGATTTAATCAATCAGTCAGTGGCGTTACTTAGTGGGGGGGTGGGGGGAAGGGGGGGGGGGCAAAGGGGCAATTCGCCCCCTCTGTGAGATTTTGAAAGTTTATTCGGCAAATTGGCCAAGTCATTTTTTCCATAGCTGTAGTAAAATTATTTACCGTCAGATGGTTGCATTTTGAGGTCAAAGATGCAACTTTCATCTTAGCTAATTTATACTTCTACCGTTTCTCCTTTAAATCGCTAAAGTAACCAGGTAACAAATGGAGAAACACAAAAATCAGCAAAGATAAACAGTAATAATTACTAACTCCATATTTTGCTTAAAATTCCCAACATTTCTAACAAAGTATCAGTGTTTAAAAAATAAGTATCTAGTATGAAAAACTGAAAGATTTACATTACAAAATTTTTTTATGCGTATAATGCAGTCAGCAAAACTGGTTTTCTAAAAATGTTTCCAACGGCACTTTACAAGGACAGAAAATGCCGGAAAATAGCAAAAAATGCATCATCAGCTTCCAGGGCTATTATTCGGTTCTCCCTCTACACCATTCGGCTAAATACCTAGTGTTGCCCCCCCCCTCAGTACAAAACCCTAGTTAAGCCACTGCAATCAGTTCACTGTGGGCGTGGTTATTTACAATTTGTATAATGTACAGTGCATTGGGGGCGTTCAATTATTACGTCATCGGGAAGGGGAGAGGAGGGGATATGCCCGCTGGTGACGATTGATGACGAGGAGGGAGAGGGGTGGCCAGTTGGTGACGTAAGCACCGTTATCCCAGTAAAAGGGCGAAAAACCGCAAAACAAAATCCTCAGAAAAACACAGGGAAAAACAAGGAAAACACCCTCTGTTGGGGGGGGGGGTCAAGTTAAAATAATAATAATAATAATAATAATATTTTATTATTCCATTACAATACATATATGTACAATATACACTGTAATGCTCGAAGCTATTAATTAAAATAGCTTGTGTGAGAACAAATATACATCTTGTTGAAATTAAAATTTAGGTGTAATTTATCATAGTTATTAAAATGTTTGAATTTTAAGAATTTTTTTTTTATATTTTAGACTTCAAATTTCAGAATTCAACATTTCGCAATGGGTTTATTTTCTTGTAAGTTTAACTTTTAATTTCCGTTTTAATTCATTAATATTCTGGTAATTCATCATATTTCTTGGTAGTTTATTAAAAATATTTGGTACGTAGTACTTTTTATTTCTTTTCCCATATACATTATTCCATTTTGGTACTGTGTATATTGGCTTATTCATTCTGATATTATCTATTTCAGTAAATCTGCTATTTTTATACAAATTTGAGGCATAATAATTATTTGCTATTACTATGTAATCTCGTAGTTCTGTAATTCTAAGTATATTATTAATCTTGTATAATTCTATTGCTTTTATTCCTTCCTGTTTTTTAAACAACACTTTGACCATTTTATTTTGTGTCCTTTGCATTCTTTCTATTAAATAGTCTGATGTAAAACCATACAATTCAATACCGTACCTTAAGATACTTCCTATCCATGCTTCATATAATATTTTTTTTATTTTTAGTGTCTAGTATATTCTTTAATAGATGGATTTTTGGTAGTATTTGTCTTATTTTTGTTATGACTTGAATTATGTGGCCTTTGAAATTCCAATTTGAATCTATTTCCATTCCCAAATATCTTGCACTGGTATTTTTTTCCAAATTTATGCGCTCCTTATTACATTTTTTATTTTCATGATTTAATTCTAAATTTGTGCAATTTCCATAGTGTTTAATAACCCGAAATCCTTCACTTTTCTTCATTTTAGGGACTGTAATATCCATGTGTATAGTTTTTTCATTGCTAATAAATAATTCATTTACAATAAACCAGTCATTCAGTTTATTAAAGTCATATTGTAGGTTTTCAATCATGTTTTCATAATTATTGTTTATTGAAATCATTATGGTATCATCTGCAAACAGTAACACTTGTGTTTTTTTTATATTTTCTGAAATATCATTTGTATATATTAGGTATAGCAGTGGTCCCAAAACCGATCCTTGAGGTACTCCAAATTTAGTGTTGTTAAGACTACTGCTTTTTCCACATATAAGAACTTGTGTTTTCCTATTATCTAAATAACTCTTGATTAAATTGTATATTTTTCCTCTCAGTCCCATTTTTTGGCATTTACTTAAGAGAATATTTTTATCGAAAGTATCAAACGCTTTCTGCAAATCCACTAAAATTATGCCTACATATTTTCCATCATTTAATGCTGTTGTGATAATTTCGTTTATTTCTATTAATAAATTCGTTGTACTCTTATTTTTTGTGTATCCGTATTGTGATTTTGACAAAATGTTTGTTTTTTCTAGAAAGTTTCTTATTTTATTTGCAAAAAAATTTTCTAATACTTTATCTATTATAGATAGTAAAGCTATTGGTCTGTAGTTATTCAAGTTTACTTTATTTCCCTTTTTATAAATCGGTCTTATTATTTGTACTTTTAGCATGTCTGGCCATATTTCTTTTTCAATCATTGTATTTATCAATTTGCATATTGCTTTTGCTGTGTTATGTTTAGATTGTTTTATATGTTCTGTTTGTATTTTATCTAGTCCTGTTGCTTTTGTATTTTTTAGTTCATTTATTATATTTATTATTTCAACTTCATTTGCATCTTCAATATACATTGTATTTTTAACTGCCTTTAAGTATTTCTTTCTCTTGTTTTTTATCTTTCTACAGTAGGAACCTTTTATATATTCTTCGTGTTCATTTTTAAAACTTTTTTTCAAATTTGGCACTTGACTACAGAAACTATTATTAAAATCACTTGATAATTTAACAAAATCCATGCCTTTAAATGTTTTTGCTAGCCCTTCATCAATGTTCTCTTTTTTTCTTTTTACTTGTTACATCATTTATAACTTCCCAAATTGATTTATTGTTAAGTTGCAAACTTCTTAATTTCTCCTTATAATAATTTTGTTTACATTCTTTGATTTTTGAGTTTATTTCCTTTTTCTCTCTCTTGTATCTGTTTATCGTCTCTTCGTCTATGTCTTGTGATTTCCTTATTTTGTTCCACAATTTATTTTTCTTATCTATTCTTTCAACTAACTCATGTGTTATCCATTCTTTTCTCTTTTTTTCAGCACTCTTACGAAGCTTCGGTTTTACCTTTGATTTATTGTTTGAGTAAATATTATGGATTTTACTAACTATTTCTTCATATATTTCATTCGGACCTTCCTTTATATCTAGCATATTCCAATTTATTTCATTCATTTCTTTTATAATATTTTTATGTTTGTAAATATATAAATCATCTTCATTCTTCATTATATCTTTATCTGTATTATTATTTTTGTAAGAGTTCCACATCCAACACATTGTGCAGTAATGATCCGCAATTTTTTCTGTTAAAACACCTCCTCTAGTTTCTCCAGTATCATTCTTAATATAAATATGATCAATACAAGATCTTTGGATGTAGTTTGTACCATTTTTCCTTATTATTTCTTCTCTAGTTGGTGATTCAATTTTTTTTTCAAATCCTAACTTTGCTAATGTGTCTTCATATTTATCTATTAGGTTCTGTTCATATTTATCTTCTGCATCCTCTCTATCATTTAAAATATCTATATTAAAATCTCCTATTAATATTTGATATGTTGCACTTTCTTTATTGTTTTTAACAATGTTTTTCATATTTTTTATGAATTCCTTTTTATTTGAACTTGGTTTTTTATAAACTGCTATTACTCTAATTATATCTGCATTATTTTTTTTCTTCAATTCAATTTCAAGTATGTTATTATCTACACAACTTTTGTCTGTGTCCTTTATGTCAAAGTCTTCCTTACTTAAGATCATAATTCCTCCACCTCTTTTTGTTGTTTCTCTTGTAATACTTGTTTGTATGTACCCATCTAACTTATACAATTCTGTTTCAATTTTTTTTATATTAATCTCTGTAAGTATTATAATATCCCAGTTGACCATACTATCTTGGATTAGTTGTTGCATCAAATTCCAATTTTTTCTTAAGCTTCTTATGTTGACATGTAGTATTTTAACACTTTCACAACCACCAGTCTCCTCTTGTATTCCTTTTACAATTTGATTTCTGTTTTCAAAAATTCGATTATTGAATTTCCTGTGTTGGTTGTAGCTTCAACAAATCGGCTTCTTCACGTATGGTTATTACTTCTTCTGCTTGTTCATTTTTCCTTACCATTATTTTTCCATTTCTGAACCACACGTATTTGTAATCATTTTCTTTTGCTGTGTTCTTCGTCATCCAAAACAAATTCTTATTATATGGCGTCATATTCTCATTTAGATATATTCGTTTTCTGTTTCCATTTCTAAACATATTGTCATTTGTAACTACACGCTTCCTTTGCTGTAGCCAACTGTCTCTACTGTCTCTGTTCTTGAACTGTATAATCAGTGTGCTTGGTTTGTTTTTGTCCCTGTTCGGTATTCTATGGGCTGCATCTATTTGATCATCTTGGAAGCCACCGACGTTGAAATTTTTTGCTAGATTTCTTATCACTTCTTTGGTATTCTCATCCTGCAGCCAGTCTAATTGGTTTATTTCAAGATTTCTGTTGCGGTCATATTGCTCCTTTTCCTTTAACTCACGTTTCATTGTTGATAATGTTCCTTCCATTTCTTTATTTTTCAAGTCTCTATTCTCAAGTAAATGGATTTTTCCCTCTATCTCTTCCATTCGCCTTTTGAGTTCTTTATTTTCCTCTTTCAAATCTTCGTGTTCTTTGTATAAAAATTCTAGAGATTTAATCACACTTTCTAATTTTTCATTTGCTTCTATTAACTTATCCAGTTTGTCTTCCATTCTGATCATCCTTGTTGCTAGTCCAACTTCGTTATATTCTTCTATCCTTGTTTTATCTTCTATTTGTTGTTTCCTACTTTCTTCATTTGCAGCTGTTTTTGTATGTTCAAGTTTATCTTCCTCCTCCTCATCATTAGTCAAATCTTCATCATTCATTTTTTTTGCAGTGTCTTTTTCTGATAAAGTTCTTGGTTTTCTACATTTGGCACATTTCCATTCTTTTTTCTTTTCTTCACTCTTTGCCTTCCACGTTTTTTGCTGCACTCCTGCACAATTGTAATGATATTTTGAGTTACAATTGCCACATTTCACACAGTCACCTTGATTTCCTAATCTTTCCTCACAATCACCACATTTGGACATGTTTTCTCGTTGTTTAAGTACTTTTCAGTTCATTAACAATATTACCAAGTATTCGAATGGTTTAATTCCATTCTGGGTTCTTTTCCAGCCAAAAAGTTCGATTTCAGTTTACTTAGTTTTAATCCGGTTCGATTTTGTTTAAACTTTTCTTGCACTTTTTGCACTTTTTGCACTTTTTGCTTTTTCAAACGTATTTTCGAACGCACTTCGTTGCTTGGGTCCAAATTTTTCTACAACACCATCTTGATCAATTTGCCTCAGTTATTTTCACTTAATTTAAGCACTTCTTATTGTTTTTGGCTCACCAAACTTGCTGTATATGTCCTTGGTATCCTTATATTGACGACTTACTGCTTACTTGAGATGTCCTCCTTCTTTTTCTTTCATTTCTTTATGATTTTCCATGAGCGTTATTCTGTTTGCAACCCAAGTCAGCCATGTTGAATCATGAATGTTATTGAATTATTATTATTATTATTATTGAATGTTGAATAATAATAATAATAATAATAATAATCTTTATTGTAGCACGTGAAAATACAAAGATCGACAAAATTCAAGAATAAAAATTGATTGTGCCACAAAGGGCGAGGTTTAGGAGCTTGGCCCATTCGTACACCTAACTCAAACCATCATGTAATTATGTACAATGTCAGCAGACAATAGCAAAAACTAAAGTAAACAAGAAGATGGGATATAGTGTGGGGGTTGGGGGAGGGGGAAGACAGAGGGAAAAAAAGAAAAAGAAGGGAAGAAAAAGAGTGGAAGAGGGATGGTAACCAAGTTATGAATTAAACAAGTGACGGAATAATTGAGCTTTGAAAGTTTCAACACTAGAACAAGATTTAATGACTTCGGGCAAATCATTCCATAACTTCATGCTCTGAACCAGAAACGACGTTTGGTATTTATTAGTGCGACAGCGAGGGGGAGTGAAGGGGTGGCCATGACTGAATCTTGTTGGATAACTGTGATCAGCCAGTGCAGAATTAAATAAGGTAAACAAATAAAATGGTTCTTTGTAATGCAGAGACCTGTACACAATTGTGAGAGAATGCAAAGATGACGTAATGACGTAATACTGCTGGGGTGTTGAGTAATTGATAACGATCGATGACGGGGGTGGGAATGGCCGATTTTTTGATGACGTAATACGTGAACGGCTCCATTGGTTGGGTCTACAAATGCTGCAAGCTTCAAAGGCATCGTTCCATCCTCTTCAAACTTTGTTTCCGGTTGAGAACGCGTTCTCCCGTGACCCACGAAAGCTGCGTCCAAGATTTTCACCTTTCTGTATTTGGCGCGTGCCTGGAATGTTTGCTGGTTCGTCATTCACGGTGGGATTACAAGTGACGTGGGCTCGATGCCAAGTCAAGTCCACCAATTACTCTACGCCAAGACAGAAAGCGAGTTGTTGGCAGTATAGTGTGGACCACGTGTGCAACCAGTCGCTTATGGTCAAGGATCAGGAAGCTTCTGGTCACTAGCCGGAAGGAGCCTAATCAAAGTGTACTTTTAGCCGAAAGGGATCACAACAACAACGTGACTCCACTCAATAAACCAAAGTTGTGAGACAACAAATTAGCTGTCCCGTGCTGCAGCCTAAACACGACCTCGGTTCTTCGCGATGGTTCTTGTTTGAGTTTTCCCATAAAATAAAATTGTTCGTTCCCTTCCTCTCGGCAGTTCATTCACGGGTTCCAGAGTAAAATTGGAAAGTGACCAAACAAACATTTTAAGAAAGTAAATATTGACAACGAGGGCCCCAACCCCGTAAAGAATGCAAATGTTTCTGATTGAGAAGGCAGTTTAGGCAATTTTTACTTCGCCTACAGGCATTTTTTAAACATTCTTGAACACCTTAAAATTTAGCTTTTTAATTAAGACTTTTTAATTTTATAATCATTCTTAAATGCATCTTTGGACATGTTGTCGTCTCATGGCCAAGGATGCATTTACCTGGGTCCTTCGTTATTAGGGTGTGTTGGCAGCTTTAGTTTAATTTCTTTATTTTATGATAAAACATTAATTTAACAAATAGCAAGTAATTAAACTACGTAATATTCAAGTTAGCTAACATGATTCGCACACGGTGCTTACGGTACACCGAAGTTCTTATTTTAATTCTGGCATTCGTAAGGACTTGACGAGTGCTTACATGGTACAAATATTGTCCAAAGGCCCTTAAAAGTGCTTGTTTTGGGCCTGAAAAGACGATTTGTCTTATAAATGTAATTTAATTTGCAACAGTGAAAACTGGAGTTCTTAGTGCAACATTTGAAAACTTATAATAGGTTAATATAAATTCCGTGCTTCCGTTATCATACAAGACTGAACCGCAGTCCTAACCATGTTGTTCATGGCTTAGCAAGTTAGCTTAGCCGGTATTACAAATTCCATGTTCCCGTTATCAGATGTGGTAAATTGTATAGTGAACAAAACCCATGTTGTTCGGATTAGCATAGTGTGGTGTTTGTTAAAAATTCCATGTTCCCGTTATCAGATAAAGGCTAAACTATAAGTAAACGAAACTTAAAGGAACATCCGGCCTGCATTATAACAGCAACGCGCATATCTCCATCTGCGCGTGTTACTATCGCACCGTTTCACGGGACTAGGCGTAGGAATACTAGACCAACTGAGATAGTAGCTGTATTCCTCGCAGCGAAACAGCATCACAGTATACGAAAGAGCATCAAGTTAAAGATTGTGTCGTCACAAACCGGAATGACATTCATATTTTAACATAACACTTTACAAATTTTTAGGCTAGTATCTTATAAATTTTCTTAGGCAATCTCATAGGCGTACATAATTTTAATTTTTACCCTATTAGTCTTTTAGATTTTTGATCTCATGGTAATTATTTAGCAAACGATTAAAGTTTAGTACACGTAAACACAGGGATGAAACGTCATGGTTAGTGTAAGGTCGCAAAGGATCATATACGTGCAGGATGCAGTAAATATAGTTCCTAATAATCAACAGAAATGTAGACGCCACATTTTAAACGGATTTTTAGCAAGGGATTGATTAACGGTAAGGAAATAGACCTTTGGGGGCGTACTTGTTCTGGTGGATCGAGAAAAATGGCGTTGGGAGATTTGTTCGTGGATTTAGCATAGTCATGTTTGCGAATTCCTCGTTCATGTTACCAGGTAAGGTTAAATCATACAGAAACAGCATACATACAGCCTGCATGAAGGAAGCAGGCTTCATACAAAAATAATATTTGGAACCCTTTGCCCGCAGCTTCTTATGCAATTTAAACCAAGAATTGCATAAATTTTAAGGTTGTTAAAATTATTTTACCTTAGACGCAGTTTGTACCCAAAAATTTCAACCCAAAGTTTAAATTATTCTTTAATTTTGTGACACTACATTTCTGCCTTCGACAGATTTTTTGTCCTGTTGCGAAAAATCGTTAAAAACAGGTGAATATTTTGATTGAGACGACATCTGGTGCAAAATATCGAAGTCTTTTTAAAATTATAAAAAAATATATCTGTGTGCCAACGATTTCATCTTTGCTTCTCATACTATAATGTGTTTACAATGGCCATTTATGGTAAAAACTGTAAAATATTCGAATTTTCCTGATGAATATGCTACATTTTGAACAACAACCTGATCTGCTACCGTTCTGGAGGGATCCAGTTTTTCCGAGGCTTAGTTGTTGTTTTCAGCAGGAGAGTGATATGGAGTTGTCTGGATAGGATCTGGATACGTTATTTACCATTATGAGACGGCTATATGCCTGTATCTATTATGGGAGTGGTTTCTACACTTTATAAAAGTTTCACTTATTACCTATCTCCACACGTTTTTATTTTAGTGTAAGGTTTGGCCGTATCTCCATTCGAACACCTAATGACAGTTATTAAGTAATTATCAGCAATTATGGGTCATTACCCCGTTCGGAACAATGCTTACGGAAGTTATAAATTCAATGGTCGGTCAAAAAATTCTTACTTCTAGAGGCCTTGGTTCGTGACTACCGCTGCCGCCATTATAAATTCAATGGGGCAAATCTTCTTCCACTTGGAGGGCTTAGTTCGTGACCACCGCTGCCGCAATTATAAATTCAATGGGTCGAATCACGCTTGCAAACAAAATGAGCCAATTTACTTCGTCTCCTTCAGCAAAATACAACAAGAATTATTTACAACGTGACGTCGATCAACATCGATCGAATTTGTCCAACAAAACGACAAAGAGCGTCTCTGCCGCTTGTAGCCACCTTTTGCGAGTGTCTCTGACGGTAAAACGTTCTTTTCATTTATAGCAAGCTTCCCGCCATAAGCCAAGTTACAAGTAGCACAGAATGGAACGTCAGTCCTCAAGATAAAGTTGTTGCTTTATACGGTGTTCGATGGCTGGCGAATGTATCCCAAAAGTTCTTACTTGTCGAACGGGGTAATGACCCATAATTGTTGATAGTTACTTAATAACTGTCATTTGGTGTTTGAATGGAGGTACGGCCAAACCTTACATTAGGTAAGTAGTGTTTTTTTTTTGACCCCGTTGGCACTGATAATCGACTAAATAGGTTACCTCAAGAAAAGCTGAATCAATGTTTGTATACTGTGGTTCGTAGGAAAGCTGAATATAAGGGTTATATCAAAAGACATACTGCATTTGATTATTTAATTGGCTTAGACGTGAAACACGTACAGGATGACAAACAATGATACCCCCCCCTCCCCTCCCCAGAGTAAACTAAGCATGATAGAAAAAAAAATGAAAGTACCAGTGGATAACCCATTTTATTGTGTGTTTACACTCACAACCTCAATCTTCAGTGTTCACTCCATTGGCGTCATAAATAGATTCAAGATCGCAGGGAAGGAAAACAAAAGTGAGCCAAGAAGCTCCGTGTTGAACACCATTTTCTGAACGTGTGTGATAATTTTTGGATCCATCTTGAAGGTCAATGTTGAAAAAAGGATGCTTTCTGAAGGAACTCGATTTAGTCGTACTACAGCGTGCGCGGCGTATCTTGAGTCCTGCAAGTATTTTGTGATCGGCTACGTCTTCCTGGATGGGGTGGCTTTCATCGATGGCCGCCATTGTTTTTGTAACCATCTTGGATATCAACAAGGCACTCTGCTACTGAAAACGTACAATCGATTATCTGTGTTCGTTCTGCGGAGAACTCAAGATAGGCCGCGGACACTATAAGATGGAGGAGACCTTTGGAGGTGACCAGAGAAATGTTTTATACTACGTTTTGGCAAACGCAAGGCTGTTGACTCTCAATATTACTTGTCTGGTCATCAGTTGCAAGAACAAACCGTCGTGAAAGATTTGGGCATCCTTCTGGACAACCAACTTAAGTTCCATAATCAGGTGCAACAAGTTGTGAATGAAGGAAGAAATCACAAGGTAAAGGGTAAATGAAGCAGGCAGTCTGCATTAAAGACTGACCTTGTGAGGATACACAATACACTAGTCTGAGAAAGAAAGAAAAGACTACGGCCCCGACTGGGACTCGAACCCAGGACATCCCGTTTACTAGCCGCGCGCTCTAACCACTGCGCTACCGGGGCGGATTCTGGCTACAGGCTCCAGCCGAGCTAAGTGGCTGTTCAATCTTTCTCAGTGGTGACCTAAAGATCACAAACAAACATACAAGGAGGGAAAGCAACTTTGCTTCTTGGCCTCCACACTAGAAATAATGCAAGTAGTAAATACAGAAAGATTGACCAGATTGAAAGATTGAACAGCTACTTAGCTCGGCTGGAGCCTGTAGCCAGTACCCGCCCCGGTAGCGCAGTGGTTAGAGCGCCCGGCTAGTAAACGGGATGTCCTGGGTTCGAGTCCCAGTCGGGGCAGTAGTCTTTTCTTTCTTTCTCAGACTAGTGTATTGTGTATCCTCACAAGGCCAGTCTTTAATGCAGACTGCTTGCTTCATTTAAGTTGTGAATGATGCTCGGAAAACGTTTTTTATTTTAAAGTCAATGTTCAAATCGTGGACATTTACGAATACAAGAAGATTGTATATGACGTTTATCCAAGCAAAACTTGAATACTGTGTACACGCCTGGTCACCCCATTGCAATGGTGATATTTACAGGTTGGAACAAGTTCAGAGAACCGTCACCAGGCACTGTTTATCGCTGAAGGGTTTGTCTTACGAAGAACGTTTGAAAAGACTTGACCTGACAACCCTTGTTGATAGGCGTTTAAGAGGTGACCTTATCAAGACCCTTCAAATTCTGTCTGGCGAAGTGATTTTGTCTGTCGACCAGTTTCTTCAACGCTCGACTGTCATACGAACCAGAGGACACAGCATGAAGTTGACGAAACCACGAATCCGCATCATTGTTGGACAGTCTTGTTTCACTGTGAGAGCCATTAATTCTTGGAACTCACTCCCAGAAAGTGTTGTGACAGCACCTTCACACCAGCAGTTGGAAAACACAATACGATCTGACTCAGTGTTAAAGTGTCTTTGTTCCATGTTTTGTTGTGAACCGGTTACATAAGCTTGCTTTCTTCCGGTATTAATTTAATTTAATTTAATTTGATGCTGTGCTTCGGGAAATGGAGTTCAACGCTGATGTGGAGTGCGCTGCAGTGCAGCATCTTCCACGGGGCCGTCGCGTAGTTTTTATGTTGTTGTTGTTGTTAATAGCTCCGCTCACAGGGTGCGCATGGACTTGTGGTTGGGTTTAAATGCACGTGGGGACGAGCCCTACTCTGACACCAAGTTTCGTGACGCCCACACTGCTGGTTTTGGAGTTATTATCAAATAACCGCGCGCCCGGAACCAACACAGAGTTTTTTTTAGTCACTTTTCTCTTCCTACCCTGACGTCTTTAATCTGTTCGTGACGGCGCCAATGTAGTGAACACTGAATATTGAGCTTGTGACTGCAAACCCAGAATAAAATGGGTATACCTATTGGCACTTTCATTTTTTTCCTATCATGTATAGTTTACTCTGGGGAGGGGGGGGGCTACCCCTTGTATGGCACCCCTTACATGGGAAAATATGTTTTCTGCTCACTATTTTCGGATTTTTGGAGTAGCCTCAAAACGGTTAGAGTCCGCCAACAACTCACGGACTTTTATTCTAGTATGTTTAATTAACCTTTCCAACGAATCTGCAAAACTAAAAGTCGGTCGGGTCAGGGAGCTTGGATTAATCGTAGCTTTGATAGGGTGGACCCACTTACTATTACGCTTTACCGTGAGAAACCGTGCGAGATTTTGGGAGCTGCTTTACCATACCACAAACGCGTATGACGTTTCTGCTCCCATTTCGCGTCATTTTACTGATTCTTGCATCTCATTTGCTTTAGATTTTGCTGATGAATCGACACAAAATTGGACTAACAAACGAACGAGTACTCATCATCAACACGTAAGCCGGACCACTCCAATTGTGTAAATTGTTTTAAAGTGCATTAACCTACCTGTACAATCGTCAATGCGACTGAAAATAGCAACGTTTGTTATCAGACGGAGAGCACCGCCACAAGCGGTAATCGTAAAGCATGCCATTGTTTGGGTTTCGACGATACGACGTCAGCTACTTGGATAATCTGGTAAGAATTTGTCGTTTTGTTTTAATAATGTGTATTTTAACGTTCAGCCAAGATTAAAGGATCAGATATTTCATAATTATTCATTAATTTCGTTAAAAACTGCTCGCCAGTTGAAACAAAACCTTTTTATTGTTTTCGAAAAACCAAGCGTCGTCTGCTTCGAGGATTGGTTTGGGAGCAAAAACGTCATCAACTGAAGTCTCGCTCGTGTATACGTTACCACGGGAAATAGCTGCGCTATAGCTCAGACGCGTTCAACTAGTGGGTCCACCCTGTCAAAGCTACGTATAATCCAAGCTCTCTGGGTCGGGCCAGACTAGAGGTATTTGTGTTATTGTTCGCATGGTTGCGTAAGCAACTTTGGCGACATCTTCTAAAGAGAAGCAGCAACTTCCGGTCATTGCATCTCTTCCAGAATGTATACTTCGGGCGTTGGTAACAATCCTACCCCCACCCCTACGAGTTTCGCCATTTGCAGCTTTTTTTTTTTGGCGTAGTACCCAGACTACCGTAGAAAGTTGTGATATCAGAGCCAAAATGACCAGCACCAAGCTTCTGCTCTGAACTATCTTTACTAACACCATGTAGGTTGTCAGTTAAGCTGAGTGGTCTCGGTTCGGACCACATGCTTTCGTGGGAGCTATTTTTGGCTGCAATGTCACCACTGCTTTCTATTGTGAACACTAGATGGGTCCGTTTACCCTGGGAAGCAGAGGCGTACTGGCAGCCAAAAGGTGCAGGTCCCGGACCTCGGGGGAAGGGGGGGTACTCCACTCCACAGTCGTAGGCTCCCCTCCTACTAAGGAACCCCTACCTACAGTGGTTCGGGTTTTATTGGCTTCTTTTTTTTTTTAATATTTTATAGGGATTTCCTGGTTGCCTCACATCGCATCATCACATGATTCGACAACTCCTCCATTCCTCCCCCACCCCCCCCCCCCCTCCTCCCAAAAAAAAGTTATGACAACCAGTGTCTGCAGAGTCAGCAGCAGCGTCACACTGGGCAGGAAAGGGTGACTGTGTCATTAAGAGAAATGATGCGTAAGTGCAGGTGCCATGCATTTTCCAGGAACTCTACAAAGTATGATTAAGCGATGGCGCATCCAATCTCAGTTATGGGATCTGGGGAACGTTCTAAGCTCCCCAAACATTGTCCGGGGAAGAGACACGAGCTTTTGCGTATTTTGTTTTGGCTTCGAAGCTCATTCTTCAACGCACGTATTGGTGTTGGTTGTTCAAGTAATGACTTGTTTTATGAGTTTTTTCTTGAGTTACGTGGTTCTGTTTTTTTTTTGTGGGGGGGGGGGCGGGTGAGGGACGAGTTTAACCAAGGCGATAGGCGTTGAAAATGTAAATAAATGGAACTGGAAAGAAAGAGAAAGGGATTTTTGCTTGAAATAAAAGTTGACCAGCAGAAAAGCATTAATTTTTCTTTTGTTGTGGGGCAAAAATGAATGTTTCCCCAAGAGGCGCCATAAATGAGGCAACCAAAGGGCGCATGTGCCATGGCACAATGGCCAGTCCGAGCCCGGTCATCAGCCCCGCACATCGATCAGCACCAGACAAGTCGTGAATGAGCAGCATCGCATCGCGTGGGCATGGTAATACAATTAAAATTAAAACAGTTTTATCTGCCTGCCGTCAAGGGCGGATCTAGGGAGGGGCCGAGGGGGGCTGCGGCCCCCTCCAAGGCAAAAAAACTAAGAAAAAAATGTATGAAAACGTAGAAAAATCTCCCAGCGGCCCCCTCCAAGACTTTGTTCTGGATCCGCCCTTGCCTGCAGACAAGCACTCCGATGCGGTACGGATCGTTTTAGAACTCAATTTAGATTCTAAAAATTATACAATTAGCCAAAAATCAATACTTTTTTACATATTTTTTTTTATTAAGGATTGGTAAGCTGATGCCGGCTGATAGAGGGGAGGGGCGCCAACGGCCTGGGGCGGGTCCCCTTTAGGCCCTGGGACCTGGGCCAGTCCGCCTCTGCTGAGAAGCGATTGGTATGTTTATAATAAACATATCGAACTTGTTTGACGTAACCTCCCAAAATTGTCAACTAAAACTGTTACTTAATTTAAAAATAAAAATTATTTTAAAATAACAATAAGAGTATTATTAGTGGCACCGTTTCGTTCAAGACGGGAGACAAAATCATTACTGCGAAAGGGAGGGTCTTGGTCCGATGACGTACGAAAACTTGCAACGAAACGTAACCACATTTCTCTTTGGATTTTGTACCACAGATTTTAGTGGTTGTGTCAAGGACAACAAACTGTGTAAATTTGACGATACTCATGATTTATCGTTTCTTAGTGGATATCTGAATTTGTAGAATACAATTTTCACCGCTTCATCTTTTTATGCATTTTCCCCTCAAATTTCGTGATTTTTTCTTTGTGTTTTCCCCAAATTTCACGATTTTTAGCCATTTAATACCTCCTCAAATTCATGATTTTTACCCAGTTCCTCCATAAATTTCATTTTTTTCCGATTTCCTCCACAAGTTTCATTTTTACCCATTTCCTCCACAAATTTCATGATTGTCACCCATTTCCTCCACGCGATCTTTACCAATTTCTCCTCTCCTTTCGTGATTCTTACCCGTCTTCTCCTCAACTTCCATGACTTTTAATCCAGTTCCTCGTGAAATTGCTGTATGCAATAACAACATTAAGCAAAAATTCTTCTTTTCCAATTTCTTTTAAGCAATCTCTGGCCACTACTCATAGGTTGAAAATAGAACGGGTCTTTTCACAAACAAAAATACCGTTTTTATACGGAAATGCATTAGTAGCCAGGGAGACAATCTCCCAAGAAACCAAGACGAACAAACAAAGAGTACTTTCCAACCCTGTAACTCAATACCTAATATCCGAATGGAAAAAAAACGTCACTCTTAATGTTACATTTCCGCTTGGAGTCCCCTTCCCATAAGTGATGAGAGTATATATGACGTATTTGTTCCTGAGACGCATTACCTCGAACGGTCCTCCCAAATCCCAAAGGGAACACCGCTCCTCCCAAAGGGAAAGTTGTACAAGAACACTGTAAAACCAGGTATCTTGGTTTTAGGACTTGGGGCAGTATAAATAAACCCACTATGGTCGTATTTTTTAGCTGCTGACACATGGTTTTAATCATTATTGAGACAGAGTGGTCCACACAAAGCAACGGTAGATTTTTTTCCTAAGCTGAAGAGGAGTGGAAAAAATTAGAGTTAAACGTTTGAAGTCCTCTCATTAACTTGGAAAACATTTGAACAGAGGACTTGAAAAAGTTTCTACAGTAACTTTTTTTTCTATGCTATTGGACTTTAACAGACAGACAGGAATGCAAGCAGGCAGGTAGTTAGACATACAGACGCACAGACAGACATGCAGGGAGATAGACAGGTAGATAGGTAGACAGGTGGACAGGTGATAGACAGATATGCAGGTAGATAGGCAGGCAGAGAGACTTATAGTCTTCCAATTTTCCTTCCAATACTTCCAATTTTCTTTAGACTTATAGACAGACAGACAGGTAGATGGACAGGTAGATAGATAGATAGATAGATAGATAGATAGATGGATAGATAGATAGATAGATAGACAGGTTATAGGTATCTAGACAGGTAGGTAAGTAGATAGGTAGGTAGGTGGATAAGTAAATAGGTAGACAGGTGGGTAGTGGATATAGATAGGTGGGTAAGTAGGTAGATATACAAGTGGGTAAGTAAATAGGTAGACAGGTGGGTAAGTGGATATAGATAGGTGGGTAAGTAGATAGACAGGTCGGTAAGTCAATAGGTAGACAGATGGGTAAGTGGAATAGATAGGTGGGTAAGTAGATAGGTAGACAGGTGGGTAAGTAGATATAGATAGGTGGGTAAGTAGATAGATAGACAGGTGGGTAAGTAGATTGGAAGACAGGTGGGTAAGTAGATAAGTAGACAGGTGGGTAAGTAAATAGGCAGACAGGTGGGTAAGTAGATAGATAGGTAGGTAGGTAAGTAACTAAGCGAGTAACATAATTTTCATCCAAAGCATTTCATAGGACACAATGACAAAAGAATTTACGGCAATGATAAACTGTTGCAGAGCCGTGTATGCAACACAAAACCATTAATAAAAAGTAATTCAAATATCAACAAACAACAAGTCATGCGTTATGGGGAAGGGGGGAGGAAATTGGGGGTCATGTTGTTTTCCAGACCCTTTCGAAGGAGGGGGTGTCATACATTTTTAGCCTCATCAAGAGAGGTGGCAGTACAAAAAAAAAACTCTGACCAAACTGGGATAAAAAAAAATAAAAAATGACACTTTCAGCAGCCAAGATATCTAATACGCCTCAGCTTCAGGGGTGGCCCAGATTCCCCCCTCCCCATCCCATGACGCGAGTGTTCACAAGGTTTTCAAGCTGTCAGTATCAGCATTACCTAGTGTAGTTTTTTTTTAGCAAGCTATCTAGAAAAGCCTTGCCTCCTGGCACCATGTTTACTTCCATCTTTCAGGTGCTGGCTATAGTAGGGGTGTGGACATACAAGCAAACAGTGTTCAGACTTTGCTGTATGAAACTCGAAACGAGATGGGCGTAAGGAAGATCGGTGTTTTGTAGAACATTTTTAACTCTCTGTCGTACTTTGGTTAAAAACGAGGCACGTTTTCCACACAACTATTGTGCGCGCAGCGTATCTTGAGTCCTGCAGTTATTTTATGAGCGACTACATCTTCCTGGAGGGAGCGGCTTTAATCGACGGCCGCCATTGTTTTTTTGTAACCATCTATGATATCAACAAGGTGCTCTGCTATCGAAAACATACAATGTATTATCCGTATTCGTTCTGCGGCGAACTCAAGATAGGCCGCGGACACTATAGTTGTTAACTTGTAGGACCGGAGTGCTACTTATTTAATTTGGCTTCAGGCAACCATCTTAAGACAGACCCATATCAGCGGATGATGTAAAATATATCACACTATCTAGACTCTTAGTACATGCAGCAGGGTGATCCACCTTAACCCGAGTAACACAAGTCAACTTTCGAAAGTACCCAAAAACTACATTTCAAACATCAACACCGTGCAGGGTAATCCGGTTTCGGGTTTGCAAAGGATCCTGCCTCAGTAACCGTACATCGCCTATAATAACAAATTTCTGGCTGGTTAAATCTTGACTGCCGCACGTTGTTTTCTTTTCATTTTTCCCTTTAAGCTAAAACAGCGTAAAGCCATCACACGAGTATGTTCTTTTCCGTGTTTTTTTTTTTGTTTTTTTGGTTTACCGCTTTTTTCTAACCAATTATACACGGAAGGTTGTCTAATGACGTGTAACTCTGACCTAATTAAAGATAATAACACTTTAATAGCAAATTTGGGAAAGACGCAACATGGCTGAAACTCGAGGCCAGCAAGTAATGAAAACACTTCATCACTCACCAAGGTTATAATTACGAGCCTTTAATTTTAAAATTAATATCGTATGTAAAAGCATAACTTTACGGCCAACAAAGATACCTTCAAGACTTAATTTATTGTTGACGTTACATGAACGAACTGTGTAAAGTTCCAAGGTCTCTTTGTAACTTGAAGGTAATAAAGTCAGATCTTTTTTTTTATTTACGGTCTCAAGGCTGCATCTTCGTTAAACAATAACGCCCAGCCTTCGATTCGTGAAGTTAAGAGAATATGTATATGTAAAGCCTTACTGAAAAACCAGTGTGTGTCTGCGTAAAGTTAGTTAAGCAAAATCCCGACATAATCCCTGTCACTGCACAAAACATTTCTAAAATTTGAGTGACGTGTTGCCGACGTCATTAGTGGCAATTGATGAACAATCTAAGGCTCTGCTTTTTCAACAAAACATGTGACATTTGATCACTAATTCGATTACAAACAAAAACGGCAGGTGTGCCGTAAAAAGGGGTTATATGATTGAATTTTCATTTGTTAAAATGTACACGGATAAAAATTGATCATTTTCAATTGAAATAATAAAATGTACAATTGAGAAAATTGCATCTGGTTAAGTGCTGTTGTGCTTTACGTTTCAAATATATGATTCGTAAAGCACAACAGCACTTAAACAGATGCAATTTTCTCAATTGTACATTTTATTATTTCTATTGAAAATGATCAATTTTTATCCGTGTACATTTTAACAAGTGAAAATTCAATCATATAACTCCTTTTTACGGCACTTCTGATGACGTTTTTGTTTGTAATCCGTGTACCTTTTTTACGGCTATGGCGTCGCACAACAAAGGTTTCTGCATGCTGTTGATTGTTGCTGGTCACTTTGAAACAATTCAAGTCAGCTTTGAAAGCCTGCATCTGCGAAATAAATACGCAATTCTATCCTTTTTAGGTACCAATTTCGAGGCCCACCAGGCCAATTTCGAGGCCTCGAAATTTACAAGGCAGCTTAGTTGGTTTAAAAATATATGCGTTTAGCTGAAACACTAATTCTTTCATTTTACCGTAGAACAATCAACTTTTTAGCAAAGACATAACACGTGCACGAAGAATGAATGTGGAGTTTAGTGAGTGGCATTGTTCTGTAAATACAATGGTTAAAACAATGTAAAACAATCAAAATGATCGTTTAGGGTCCCGTAACTCCGGAATGAATCGACCACTTGAAAAGTGGTCCCTGTAAGGTTGAAGCCCAGGGAAATTTCTGGCTCAGATCATGTTCCAGATTTTAGGTAGGTGCAGTAGTTTTTTCTGAAACCGTGTCAGCCAAGAAGATGCAGAACAAGAACAACAACAAGAAGAAGTGAACACTCACCTAAGGGCCAGATTAAGGTGGAGGGGGGGGGGGGGAAGGGTTCTATGCATACTGAAGCACCAGGCCAAAGGACGAAAAAAGGCATCAAGGGTGCCTCACGGTCACCATTTTGAATTTAAGAGAAATTCACTTTTATTGAAATGTTGCATCAAAAAATGTTCAATTTCTAAAAAATAAAATTCACCTTTATTGCTCGAACGGAATCTCACATGGATGGCGTCACATGTTTATCTGTTGGATTAGGCCTATACTTGAATAATTAGACCTATATTTGTTTGGTATTTGCCTGTAGTTGAGTAATTAGTCATACATTCGTTCGGTAAGGCCTATATTTTTCTAATTATAGGGCTATATTTGAGTAATTAGACATTTATGTGTTTGGTTAGGCCTGCATTTGAGTAAATAGGCCTATATTTGTTTAGTTAGGCCCGTATTTGAGTAATTAGGCATATATTCATTTGGTTAGGCCTGTAATTATATAATTAGGCGTGTATTCGTTTGGTTAGGCCTGTAATTTGAGTAATTAGGCCTATATTTGTTTGGTTAGACCTGTTTCTGACTAATTAGGCATATGTTCGTTTGGTTAGACCTCTACAGTTGAGAAATTAGGCCTATGTTTTTTATCAGGCCCATATTTGAGCAATTAGGCCTATGTTTGTTTGATTAAGCCTGTATTTGAGTAATTAGGCGTATATTTGAGTATGTAGACCTATATTTGTTTGGTTAGGCTTGTATTTTAATAATTAGGCGTGTATTCGTTTGGTTAGGCCTGTACTTGTGTAATTAGGCGTACAATTTTGCAGTATTGATCTAACTAATATTTTGTCATCTAGGAAGGTCAAACTATCGTAGTAGGTGAAGTAATTTTTTCCTAGGGCAAGGAGTGAACAGAAAATCTCGAGGAATCTCCAGTGCCAAGCTGTGATTGGCTGTACTAGCGATTCCCTTCCCTAACTAGGCTGTTCCTCCACTCGGAGAGCCTTTAAACTTTTCCAAAACCTTCATGTTAGCCGAAATTGGAAAGGTTATTAAAGGAAATTGGAAATTGGTTATTAAAGGAAATTGGAAATTAGCCATCAGCGAAAATCATACACTAGAAATAACGTAGTTCATTGTGCCACCTTTATACACTTACGCTTCGTCGGAGCGGATGACCCGGATTCTAACCGGCTACCCAGTTCGCCCCCAGATCACTTGCATAGCGTCTTAATCGCTATGGCCACAGCTTCCACTGGCATAAAGATAACTCACTGAACCCGTTATTAAGGTCACAACCGTGACC
>JAHWFP010030619.1:0-27471 GCA_023313725.1 Lithobius niger
CGTCAAACAGTCGGTTTCCTGCAAACATAATGTGGAACAAACTATAGTATTTGTGCAAATTGGCCCCATGCCCACTCTATACTCCAACCTTGTTGTTAGATGTTGGTGCGGGTCAGATAAACAGCAGTGTAGTTTGGGTCGGTAGTGATTCGGTTCAAAATTAAAGTTACATATGGTTTCGGGGGGACCTGTGTGAACCATGGTGAAAAAAATAACTGCTAATAAGTGTATAGAAAATGCAAAGCTTCACTAGGCTATTTTCCGTTTCATATCAGTCCAGTATTCGTAATGTATACATCAAACTACCGATCACTTCTCTTCAGTCCACTACACGAAAGCAGGTGGTCTCCAGCTTTATTTAGCATCAGCTCGGGAAAGAAAAGGCAAAAATATGATCTTATTAGTCGCAACGTAATAAAATGCCGTGAAGATTCGTAACGTTGGCATATTAGTTGAATTTGTATATCAATAGTGTTCAACCATCAATAATCAAAGACGTGATGGGCTTGCTCTTTATATATACGTTTGTTTGCCGTCAATCAATGTGTGTTAATTTGTGAATCATTTTTCAAAAATAGCTGCCAAACAATGTAAACATGGCATGAGCTTGGAAAATGGTACGTCAAAAGTTTCCTAACCCTGCATTACAAAAAGTCATACTTGCTTAGAGTCGCCTAGACATCATAGAACTGGCTAAAGACCGAACTCCATGGATAGGCTGCCACCAGACTCTAAACCAAGAGCCCACCACGTCAACGAAATGAGCACTCTCGAGGATGTAGAACATTCGTGATATTTAGTTACAGTTGAAGACATTTTTGCAAATAATCAGCATTGGTAAGACTCTGGCAAATATTCGTCGAGAAGTAATAACAGTCCAGGTTACCTTGCCGTGAACAAGTTGGTACTTACTCCATATTTTAGTTGAAGTAGATAATAAATATTTACAGTTCCAACTCAGAATTTCCACTTGAAATTATATTTCACATTTCGAACAGATTTTAAACTGTGACAATATCTTTTCCTTTTCGAATCTCCAAGAAAGGTTCAGATTCTTCTCGATTATTCGATATCTAATTATGGTAAACGACCCATTGCCAACTTCCACATGGCTAACCGTCACTACATTCAAATTTGTCACCCACTCTAATTACGGTTGACCGTGAATGCAAAAACCTCCACAGACTCCGGTTGCGACAGGCAGTGATCGAAGACGATGCTCTCAAGTAAGCAATCCCTTAAATACTAAGGGTACCGCTATCTGTAGGAGAGCGACTATTCCTGCTCCCTGTAAACCTTACCAAATTCCGTTTACACTTTCGAGAGATGAAATTTGTCTTTCTCATTGATTCTTCCGATTGGCTGAACGCGCGAGCAAAAACGACTAGGGTGCTCTTATGTAGCACAGTAGTTTCATTTCCCTTGATATAAACTTAAAAAAGTATGGTGGCCCACAAAAAAAACGCACGAGTTGAAAAATTTCTCTAAGTCCAAACTTAGAGACCCCGAAACCGTTCCATTTTTTTTTTAAACGGTGAAATAGGGACTACTTGACTGGAACATGTAAAAGTAATTCCTATATTCACTAGGCCTATAAAAAAATTAGAAAATAGAATTTGCAACTGACTCTTGGATTCGTTTCCAGGTTCTCTGCTGTAGGCTCAGAAATATTAACTAAATAGTGGAATGCGCTGACATTAACTATTTAATATTTAAAGACTCGAGGTTCCAACATGTTTTTAGAATACAGTACTACAGTGTCAAAGCTCGGAATCTTTCGCAGACCTAATATTTTAATAAATACAGTAATTTGAAATTAGTGGAGAATTAGGGCTGCTTACCTCATCAAGCAAAACGGAAAGAACTAGAAATGAGATATTCGTAATAAAGAGATATTTGTTGCACCATGACATACACTTATTCCGCTTCCTGAAAGCATAAAGAATCCAACATAAAGAATATTTTTGCTAACGAAGGGGTTCGTTACAGTTGCACTTACAACATACTTTCATTAACCGGGAGTTAAGCTTAACAACAGTTAACAAAAAAGTCAAGATCGGGTGAATCCGTCTTTTTCTTAAAGGTTCGACTCGAGGAGTCATACAACTTTAAAAACCTTGAAGAGGCTCATTCTTGTGTGCATTACAGCCCATACCACTGAATTCAGGGAAAACACTATAGGCTGGCTAGCCTTTCGCCGAGACGCAGCTCAAGTTTCAAAACTTGAACGTTGGGTTTAAAACATAAGTTCGGTTGTCAATCTCAGGAACGCGCAGCTTAACATTGAGTTGTTATCAGGCAAACGACTCGCCTCTGGCGGAATATTTGGGTCAGGAGTGGTTATGTCACGATCAGCTGCAACAGAGCATTACTTACAACAGGCTTGATTTTCGGTTTACATAAATGTTTCAAACTCACCAAAGATTTTGCACCAAGTATAACATCGAAATCCTTCCCAAAGCTATCACTTATACAAGCCGTTGTTAACAATCCTAAATTGAGCAGGTTAAGTTTAACCTTTTCTTTACATAAAGCAGTCTTACAATAAACTGGTGTATTCAATAATTTCCAATTTTTAGCAACCTTATTAGACACAAGATCTATAGTACTGCCACTTTCACATAGCACAGAAATGGTTCGCTTCCCAAGTTTACAAGTAAAAAAGTTACTATTAAAACTTTCCTAGTCTTGTTATCAATGCGAAAAAAGGCGTTAACTTGCTCAGATTCCTTTTCCTTTAACAAAGTACATAATTTACGAAAATGTCCAATTTTTTTACACGAGAAGCACGTGTCACGTTTACGTGGCTTATCAAAGTGTTTGTTATTTACAGAACTTTTGCTGTCCTTACTTGCTAGGCTACCCATAGCGTTAACAACATCAACTTCGCGTTTAGCAGTGCTTCCACGTCGTTGACATCTGGCTTTTTATCGTGAAGCTAATACCTCTGAGCATTAAGGCAATTTAACAAAAATTGATCTAACCACACTAACCACCTTATCCAAATCGCCAGTTGAGTCGACTAAATCAGTCCACTGACTATACTTAGTCCGAATCTCAACGGCGTATTCTCAATGTGACTGGTCATTCATTTTAACATAACTACGAAATTTAACTTGCGCAGAATCGAAAGTCAACTTAAACTGTTTTAACGCAGATATGCCTACTCTTTACATGTAGGTAGGCTTACGTTTGATTTTTTTTAAATAATTCTGAACTTGGGCAATTAATGTTACCACCACATGGGAAGCATAGAACCACATGCTGATCAGTTCAGACAACAAAACTTAACAAAACATTTTTTTAAGCGGGTAAAGTAATTGTTCGAAATTAGAGCATTGTTGCATTCCTCGCAGCGCAGCCAGTAAAATATATTTATATCATCCTAAATACATATAAATGTTAACCTTCCATATGGTGCTCATCAAAGAGTGTCTATTATTGGGTAGCAATGGTTAGTTAATTACAATAATAGTTTTATGCATCAGGAGGGGGTTTAAAACAATGGTTTCCTACATGTTGGACAGTGGTCTAACGGCTGTCCATTTGTGACCTCAAGTGCACTCTTGGAAGAATTAAAAAAAAAACAAAAAAAAACACAGTAACTGGAACAGTAAGGAGCAACTGGACTTCAGAATGCCGTATGTGGAAAAAAGTAATAAAGAATGATGGTTAGGGCTCCTATCGAGAACCGGCATGTTAATAACAAACTAATTAGTGTATAGGGAGTCACAACAATATCGTAACTCTTACATCATTTGTAGCAAAGGTCTTTTCGTGTATCAAAGTGGCAACAATATCGTAACTCTTACATCATTTGCAGGAAAGGTCTTTTCGTGTACTAAAGTGGCTTGAATTTCGCAAAATGTAAATCAATGAAAACACAAACAAATATAGAAAAAAATCAACTGTTTACCATATTTGGGTTTGGTTACTGATTTGATCAAAATATTTGCCTGTATAGTATTGGAAAAAAAATAGGATATACGCCTCTCACTGTGTGAGTGAGTGAGCGAACAAAATGGCTGTAAACTTCACAATATATGCCAGTAAAAGTAAGACAATCTAATAATTCGTCAGAGTGTGTTTATAAATAGGCTATGTAGTTGTATACCAAGCTATCTATATAACTAGTTGTTTTAGTCTATGTGTAGGCATCCAAAATGCAGGCACACGACGTATGTGTGCCTGCATACTGGTATAGCACCAGTATGCTATACTTGCCACGAAGCTGTAAATAATCTATATGAAATTTGGAAAAAATGATGTAGGCCCTCACATAAGGTGCTTTGTTTAATATCACTCAAAGTAGCTTCACGGAATTGTAGAGTCAAACAGTTGTATTTGCCTACATACGGACCTCTTATACGTATACGTCCTATATGTAGGACAGGTGTGTACTGAGCGTGTTTACGCTAGTGCCACCAAAAAAACAAAGTGAAATGTAAGAAATGTGATTTAAGCCTTCATGAAAGGGGTTTTCTTCGATGCCATACTTAGTAGGGTCATAGAGTATTATTACCCTAATGTAGGTGTCCTACATGTAAGCCGTCGTATATGTCGGTCAGATGTACGTATTTGCCTACTGTCCTACATATAGGATGGCAGATTCCTTGAAGACGGTCAACGTGAACATTTTAAAATTATTTTTTCTGTGTTTCAACTGTTCCTAATAATGAGTTTTACATGGAAACTCTCGGCTTTTCAAAAAAAGTAGTTTCAGGGTTAACTGGGCTAATAATTCAGGTTTTATCTTGTCATATTTAATCACGTCTTCTTCCGATAAACACCACACAAATCTGAGTGAAAACCACACCCATTAAAACTTCTAACTCAAGGGTACATTCTTCGTCCGGCAACTTAGCTTGTTTAGCTGTACGTTTAAATTGCTACAAGTATTCTGAAATATCTTGTCCGTATGTATCACCTCAATTAGGCATAAGTTTACAAACATTTTCTTTCCGGAATAGCTGGCTAAAACAGGAATAGCAACTGGATTTTGATCAGCTAACTTTTTAAGTTTGATTTCCATATGTTTAATCCTTATTTCTTGTTCATGATTATGAGTTAATTGTGCTAACTTCAACTTATCATTTTCTTCAAGTAGCTTAACACGAGTTAGATCTTGAAAACTTTGACGTTGTTCCATACCTTCCTTTGCACCAAGTCAATCAGTAAGGTCAATCTCCCCCTCTAGTTTACTAGCATTATACAGTATCTTGGATTGTTCTTAACGATGCAGTTTTAGCTGTACTTGTTGCTAAACCAAACTGTGTTCAAAGTTTATTCAGTTCTTTGTTGGGAACATCCTCAAACAAAGTAAAACATATTTTTTTAACCCTTCCTTCAAGTTTCACAGTTTTTTTTAAACTTCCACTTAAAAACCCAAGCAGGCAAGGGAAAAAAGGGAAAAAAGTTTGTAGGCAATAATTCTTCTTCGTCCGGAAAAAAGTATCAAAACCCCCAAGTTTTACGATAACTCAAAAAACGGCCCTAGTTGCAAATTACCTCACAAACTAGAGACTTACTTTGTACAAAAAGAAACACAACGTTATTTTTATACAAGCTAACTTCATCTACCAAGCTTTTTAGTACAAGGAAGAATTTAAAACCTTGCAAGCATTTTTCGTGAAAACGTTCAAAACCCTCTGAAATAATACCCAATTTGCTACACGACAAACTGCTTGAGCAAAATTAAAAAAAAAACACACTAATGCACTGCATAGCTGAACTTCCTGCCTTATTTTTACACCAAAAAAAAGACAATCTAGTAATCAAGAACAAATAGTCGGGCTCTGCACTAGTTGCTTAACGAAATCGTGCCCTCACAGTACTTACCATACCGCAATTTATAAGAAGCTAAAGACCATCGGCACTTAAAATCGATGAAGCAATACAGGTTGGAGTTCTTTACCAGTGCTTTAACACTTGTATTCACAGGTCTGTTTTTCTTGATCATAGTTCTGTTTCACGTAATGTTTATTCTTAGAAAATCAATTGCTCTTCAAGATATCAAGTATGCCACTGGATTGGCGGATCATCTGTCGATAATAGCAAACCAGAGTGGCATGATATCATGAGTGACATCCCAAATTCAGCCTTGTACGATAATCAGCAAAAAACATCAGTGGCATTGAGCAGTTTTGGCTTCTCGAAGAACTGGAAACAATCTTACCTCTGTTCCACTAGTTATAAAGAGACCAGACCTGCCCAAAGTTCCCTAGGCTACATACAACTGGCTGGCAGCCTTACTCCGTTTGTAGGCTGCCCTCAGCTTCTAAACCAAGAGGCCGATGAGTCGAGTCTCTGCTGCCGGGTCGAAATGAGCACCCCGAGGATGTAGAACATTCGTGATAGTTATTTTCGGTTGTTTCATCTTTACAAATAATCAGTATTGATAAGACTCTGTCAAATACCGGACATGAAGTAATAACAGTCTGGGTTATCTTGGCGAGAACGTACTGGTATATACTCGATGATTTAGTTGAAGTAGAAAATAAATATTTACTGTTCTAACTCATAATTTCGACATGAAATTATATTCCACATTTTTGACGGATTGTAAATCATGACAATCTGATTTATCATCTCCTTTTCGAGTCTCCAAGAAGGGGTCAAGTTCTCCTTGATTATCCGATATTAAATTAAAGTACATGACCCATTGCCAACTTTCTCATGACCAACCATAACTACATTCAAATTTGCCAACCACTCTAATCGTGCTTTGGCCACGAACTCAGAAACGTTCCATAACCTCCGGCTATTACAGGCAGTGATCAAAGACAGCGCTATCAAGCGAGCGATCCCATAAATGCTAAGGCTACGTGCCGACCCGTTGGAGAGTGACTTTTACTGCCCTACCAAACTTCTGTAAGCCCTACCCAACTTCTGTTGTGCTTTCTCAGCGACGCTTCTGACTGGCTGAACACACGAGCAAGAGCGATGTGCTCATCGGCTGAAAACCGACCTCTTGGATCCATTTCCAGTTTCTCTGCTGTAGATTCAGCAATACTAACTAACTAGTGGTATGCGCTGATATTAACTATTTAATATTTAAAGAATTGATGTACCAACATGTCCAGGCATACAGGAGTACAATGTCAAAACTCGGAATCTTTCGTTTACCTAATATTTTAGAAGAGTAATTTGAAATTAGCAGAGATTTAGGACCACTTACCACAAAAAACGGAGAGAGCTACAAATCAGATATTCGTGTTGCACAATGACATGTTATTCTGCCTCCTGAAAACAAAGAACCGTTCAGCAACTATAGTGCATGCCTTAACTGCACTGTCTGTAATTGCGCATAACTTGAATTTACCCAAACCAGGGCCCAACAATTGCGACCATCAATTTAGATCAAAAAATCTCCGATAGCTGAAATACAAGTCACAAAACCCGGCATATTAACCCAAAAGAAGATAACCCTACCAAGCAAGCTTGTGACAAAATTTAATACTTCCGTTTTAATGTTTACAATAACGTTTGACACTCTCAAACCTACATGACACCAAGTGGTAGGAGAGGGGGATTTCGTAATCAAGGCTGGCTAGGAACAAGAATTAAAGCAAAAGGTAACCGTTTACTAGAAGCTATTAAACAAGGCCAGAGCTTCAATCCCTCAAGCAAACAAATAATAGTTAAAGGGCTGCTAACAGATTAAAGGGTTGCTACCCCTCAAGTCAAAGGCTATGTCCACTACAGCATACCCGGATTGCAGAAGGTGCTGCTTACGAGTTCTTTCTCAGGTGGCTTTGAGCTTCTGCCTCTCTTTTCTCATACCACATAGATACCACTCGTGAACTCTTTCTCATGTGGCTTTGTGCTTAAGCCGCCCTTTGCTCATACCACAGATACCTCTCACAAACTATTTCTTAGGAAGATATGGATTTTGGATAAAATTAGGTATGATATAGTAGGTAGGGTTATCTAGATGACAACAGATACCAAATGATGCTACATGTTCTCATGCTGAGCGTTGTGAGATGTTGCTGCTGATGATAACTCGCTCATGAATGGTATCAATACAGCGATAATGGTTTTAATATTTGAATGGTGGAGCGGAGCAAGCAAAGCGAGTGTTGAGTTGCCTGTAACACACACCAAATTGCAAAATGTTGGTTGGCTGGTTGGATTGTGGGTTGGTTGGTTGTTTGCAATTTTGTAGCAAGGTTGAGCCCACACGAAAGGTCGGATTCGAATGAAATTTGTTACATATCTTGAAACCCTCAAACGTATTGCTAAGATGGAATTTTCCGTAAATTGACCAATTATTATGGAAGAAATTACAATTTTTGAAATACATAACACTCACCATTGTAAATTTGGAGTCTGGAATTCATTATTGTTAAGCAACAAAATCATGCACATCGAGTGTAATTTTGACACAATTCATTCTTACTAGTACAAATAAAGGCAGCCATGGAACCCTCAAGAAATACCCTCCAAGGCCCCCAGCACCTCCCTTTGTCCCCCTATGCCACCCATCCCAGAGGCTTGACCAAGAAATTCTTGCAGTTAGAGCTAAAAATATGAAAACTGACACACAAATCATTCTTAACAGCCCAAATCGAACTATTTATGGGACTCCCCATGAATCTCCCCATGGAACTTCCCATGAGATCCAAGGCTCCCAGCGTTCCTCTCCCTGAGGCTTGCTCAACAAATTCTTGTAAATCGAGCATAAAGCATGAAATTTTGTACACAAGTCATTCGTAGCAGCACAAATCGAATAAGCCGTGGAGTAACCCCCTATGAAATAGCCCCGAGGGCCCCAGTGCTCCAGCGCCCTCCTTTCCCCGTCCTTGAGACTTGACCAACAAATTCTTGCAAATCGAGCTAAAAGCAGGAAATTTGGAACAAAAGTCATTCTTAGCTTCAGAAACGAACTATACCAAGGAAGCCTCATGAAATAGCAGCCCAATGAGCCCCAATGCCCCCCCGTGGCTCCCTCCCTGAGACTTGATCAACAAATTGTACATATCACGCTAAAAGCATCAAATTTGGTATACAAGTTATCTTAGCAGTACAAATCGAACCAGTCATGGAACTTCCCATGATACACCCCCTGAGACCCCCCGCCCCCCCCCCCCCTCCGTGTACCCCTGAGTCTTGATGAACAAATTCTTTCAATTCGAGCTAAAATTATGAAATTTGGTACACAAGTCATTCTTAGCAGTATATATCGAACCAGCCGTGGAACCGCCATGAAATATGCCCAAGGGCCTTTCCTGCCCCGTCCTTGAAGCTTGAACAGCACATTTTTGTAAATCGAGCTAAAACCATGAAATTTGGTACGCAACTAATTCTTAGCATCACAAATGAAATTAATTTGAGTAATACTTATTCACCAATCCAGAATAGCGAGCTGAGGTCAGATTATTTTCTCCGAATAGTGAATGGCTTCGTGCTATTCATCTTAGGCGAAATATGATCATTTAAAGTCACTGTCTTCTAAATCCATTGCCCAATTTTATCGTGCGTTGAACTTAAATCTACGAATAAAGCTATGACTTCATGTGCAAAATTTCAAATGAATCGGACAATGGATTAAAATGTTATCATTCGGACAGACTGACAGACACCAGCAATGGATGAGTCGTGCCTTTGCACTGCTTTGCACCGCATGTCACAAAACATATTGGAGGTGCAAAAATAGATAAGTAATCACAAATTAATACGTAGCCACACATTATACACTTAGAAACAAATAATTCCAGGATAAATATAAATTATAATGGGCGAAGGGAAGCAAGTAAGAAGAAGAAGAAAACAAAAATAGAAAAGGACGAAACATATACTAAATCAAATGTAAGAAAAACGAATAATTTTACACGTTGACTATAGAAAACATCAGCGTATGAACTGTCGGTTTATTTTTTAAGTTAAAAAAAGACTTTCACTCATTTTTCGAACCTGGTTCGAACCACCCCAGTGACGGTGTAATATTCGGTTTTGGGTGATTCAGTTAGCAGTTTAAGGTGTTGTGATTACCTGTAGGCAGTTTCAGTTTCTACAGAAGAAGGTAATCTTGGTTTCAAAAATCAGTACCTACAAACATCTCTATTAGCAGTTATTAGTGAGCTTTGGATCATTGTTAGCCAGATGCTGGCTGAGGCCTAGGACTTATGAATCACCATGAATAAAAATACGAGAACCTATAGGAGCAAAAAACTCGCAGTTGTTGAGCTTAATGTGGGAGCGTCTAGACACACCTTTTGACGACTCTGTTGATCCCCAGCGGTTTGGCCCCGCTCCCACGTAGCTATCTCCCTTTTACGTTTCGTGGGGACAGTAACTCTAATGGCCATCACTGTTCCTTTAATTGAGGACGCCGGCGTTACGTTTTAGCACTAAGCTAATGCCACACGACTTGGAAACAATGCTTTTGTAAACAATGCCTGTGTAATAATAGTCTTCGGCCGAAGCATGAAAGGGTGAGAGGGTTTAACGAGCGTTAACCACTCCTGGTCATCTGCCCGAAGCTCTAAGGCCCTATGCCCTAGGCCGAAGCATGTACCACATTACAACTTAAGCAATTGAGCCTCAATTCCCCCCTCCCCCTTACAACTTGTTGTTGATAATTCATTGTTCATCACACTTCATTATATATCGTCTTAGGTGCTCATTGCTGACCGTCTGTAACAATACCGATTGTTTACCTTGCCGATTTACTGCTTACAGCAAGTTGCTTTAAATATTTCCCCCTGTACAACGACCTAATAACCCCAGCGTACCTCCTCACTCCTGCTCTCTCGTTTACTGTATTTTTCGTCAGCTCCTTGTCTAGAGAAGAATTCCCTGAAATTTTTTCCCTTGTTAACAAGATGGCTACCGACTTAAGCCTAACAGTCTGTCAAGTTTAGATATGACTTGTAAGGACGTAGCCTACCCACTGAAGTAGAGAAGTTGACGGAAGCGTTATTATGTATCCGTCTCTCTCAAGTCAAGTGGGGTGAGAAATCACTCATCTTATGAAAGATATTTGGACAAATTACATCCTCTACCTTGAGCCATATGAGGAAGACGACAGGATAGAGAGGGTTACTGCATCAACAGGAGTTAAAGGTCGTACCCCACTAAGGAGGAATAAAACTAACTGTTTGGACTACCACTTAATGGCACGTAATTATTTTGCTGTTACTTCATAATTTTGGGCCAAGAATCTACGGACCTCAATGCCAATATGGCGACCGGGGTCGTGGGAGTCAAGACGTTTTACACCGTTTTTACCACTTCATGGATCTCACACTCTGCCCTCATGCACAATTGACATCGGACCGACCCACGACAAAAAACACCTATGTCACGTTTCCCCGACACTTCACACACAACCTTCGTGTCGTAAACGCATTTTTTGACATGACTTGTGGTGGTTTGACCTGGACAGGAACTAAAGAATCAACGTCAACATAATAGCTTGTGAGAACCAATAGGAGCCTGGTTATTCATAGTTGTTGGGCTTCTTGCACAAGCTACATGTTGTAAAGTATCTTTTTCGGACTGTTTGATGGTGGTTTCAGCTATCTCCTCGGAACAATTTCAGGTGCAGACTTGATCTCTGGGAAACAAAACTATTAAAATGGTGTATCGAAAGGCCAAATCAATCATTTTTTTGGCGTAAAAAAAATGTATTTCTCGTGCTTTTATATTGCTTCGTGTTACATCATGGAATTTTTTGCTGCAGGAATCCCATATCAGGCCTTTATCACTATCAGAAATTAACCTTGTGTTTGGTTTATGTACAACTTTTGGAAGCGGTAAGTGTTAAAATAAGTGTAAAACATTTTAAGAATCATGTATGGAATATTAATTTACAGTATATATTATTATTTTTTCCAATTACCATGAATTTAGGCAGTAGCTTAGAATGTGACGGTGATTCCGAAAATCCAATGTTTCACATGGCGGATATTTGGTTTTTGTCAAATTGAAAACAAACCGTTAAATGCTGGTATTTATAAATCAATTCACCGTGTTGTACTGCAGTATCAATTCTCTGATTTTTCTCATAAGTCCGAGTCATCATGCTGCCTACATCAAACTTCGTGCCTCGATCCACAAAAAGTACATCTTTGAATGCTTCATTGCCATGGTTTTTAGGTATCGTTGCGTATTGAGATTGTTGCTTAAACTATATCTTAACAATCTCACAGCACAAATCGCACAGCACAAATCGCACAGCACAAATTTTACATCCACTAGCATTCAGTCAGTTAATTATAAATTTGCTGAATGCTTGTCGACTGTTAAGGTGCATTTGCCTTTTCTGTTGTCTGTGCCTAAAACCATGGCAATGAAGCATATGGAGATGTACTTTTGTAGCTCGAGGCACGAAGTTTGATGGAGGCCGCGTGATGACTCGAACTTTGGAGACTTTGGGGACTTTGGGGACTTTGGAGACTTTGGGCACTGCAGTACAACACGGTCGATTGATTACTAAAGACCAGCATTCAACGGTTTGTTTTCAATTTGACAAACATATTTTGTCTGCTATGTAAAAATTTGGATTCTCTTTGCGAGGTTCGATGTTTTCTACCATGGTTTGATCACTAAGCTGCTAGAAGTTGTTCTTTGAATGACAATAGGCAAGTTTTGAAAAGTACAACATGTTTAAGCAACATCTTATTTACTTACTGTCTTTTATTGCTGCAGAGCATACAGGCCGATAACTCCATGTGGTTAATCCGTCACCTAAACCTACATCATCTCGACCAGTTGCTACAATAGTCAAGCAACGAAAAATGTAGAAACGAATACCTGCTCTTTCGTCCAAAGGCACGAAAGATGTGAACATTTGTTCCCCTTCATTTGGTAGCTTTCAAGTTTACTGTTACTAGTGATGAGCCACCACCATCATCAGCAATCAACGTATTGGCCAAGAGCCACAGGAAAAAGACAACTAAATTTCTTTAAGTATGAGCACGATGAAAATGGAATGGGATATATTCCATGCACAATTTGCAACTATTTTTTTTCTAATTCTACGAATAAAAACTTTTGATAATTACTTATTAACAAATACGATTTCGCATCATAATAAGAAATGTTTTTTAACTGTTAATAGCAATAAAACTGCTTGGTTTACAACTTCTGTGTATGTATTAAAGAGTCTTGTTATGCAACAAAAAGAAATGGCAGTGTGTTGGGCACATGGAAGAGATCAAGGAATTTACATTAGTTCGGTGTCGTATTTTATGACCAATCCTGTTCATTCATTCTCCTTGCCAATAACTAAAGGCTAGTAAATAGAATGTAGACGGATTCCACTGCACGGTAATCCATGTTGAGATCTTGCCAGGATCCTGTTTAAGATCTTACAGGATCCTGCCGTAAAACCTTGCTAAGATCTTGTAAGATCTGAGGCAAAGCTCCTGCAGGATCTTGAACAAGATCTTAGTAAGATTTTACGGCAGTATTCTGTACGATCTTGGCCAAGTTCTTACTGGTTCTTTCAAGATCCTACAGGATTATTCCAGGATCTTGTTGGATCTTACCAGAAATTCTGGCCTAGTTTATGGATTCTTGTAGGATCCTACCAGATCTTGTAAGATTCTGCAATAACCTTTCAAATAGGCTGTAGGTTTGTATCAGATCCTCCAGGATTACGGCAGGCTCTTGTATGATCTTACCCATCATATGGACTAGTTTACAGGGTATTGCAAGATCCTACGAGATTATGGCAGGCTCCTGTAGGATCTTAGGGGTTCTTGCAAGATTCTACCAGAAGATTGCGGGATCTTGTAGGATATTATCAGGTCCTATAGCTTAGTTTATAGGTTCTTGCAAGATCCTAAAGGATTATAGTAGGCTTGTGTAGCATCATATAAGATCTAGTAGGATCCGGCAAGAACCTATCACAAATGCTGTAGGATCTTACCAGATCCTGCAAGAACCTATAAAATATCGTTACCTGATCCTACAGGATATTTGATAGGTTCATGCAGGACCCTACAGTATTATGGCAGGCTCTAGTAGGATCTTACTACATTCTGTGTCCTAGTTTACAGCTTCTTAGCAGGTACTTCGGGATTATGGCACGATAGTACAGCTGTCCGGTAGAAACACGGCTGGATCCTATAGGATATAAGGGGATCTTGCAAGGTCTGACAGGTATACAGCAGGATCTTGTAGGGTCTTACCAAAACATACAGCCCACTTTACAGTTGTTACAATTTTCTACAGAATCTTTCAGGCTCTTGTATGTTCTTGCACAACCCTGTAAGAATCTCATTAGGAATCCAGAATCAATTGTGATGGCCTAATCTGATGCAGACTAAATTACTTGGGGGTAGTTGGACATATTAATTTAAATTAACTGAACAATAAACGGCTTCGCCGTTTATAAAATAGGATTAGAGCTCGTATGCCCATACTCACAGCTGTCAAGGAACACGAATAAAAACAGATTAGAGTTCACTCGAACGCAGCGAACTATAATTTGAACTCCAATTCCAGGTAACAAGGATAGGTTTTACTCAATGGTTATGTCAGAAAGTGAACACTGCTTGTATTTGAAATGTTTAATGTTTGTGCATGTGCATGCACTTAATTTGTGTATTATACTGGCTTTTTCAAAATGTGTCTGCGTTTTACATTTTAAGTCTGATTCTTGTGAGTGGCTATATGTGTATTTTGTGTGTAGGCTGGCATTGACTGTCCTTGTTCCCTGGAATTGGAGTTCGTTGCGTTCGAGTGAACTCTAATCTGTTTTTATTCGTGTTCCTTGACAGCTGTTACGAGCACATGTAACGAGCTCTAATCCTTTTTTGTAAACGGCGAAGTCGTTTTTAGTTCAGTAAATTTGTTGGCTTTTTTCTCTTCATTTTTATTGTAATAGCTACGGTCTTGTCTATCATGTGTACGGTATGTCCACTGTACACCCAATTTTGTTTGCGAAAAAACGAAACGTTAGAAATGCGTATTTCTGTTCAGGTTCTGCCCAAGCTTTTGTCCATGTTTGTTATTTGATGGCAACACACAAGCGTGTTTGTAGAGTATCAACTGATGGATAGTTGATTCTGCATTGTTGCAATCAGATTCGGTATTATGGCAAATAATCGCGATAACAATTCAACTAGCTTCCCTAAGCCTGCACTGAAGAAGTAAATAAATCGCATAGTCATGTCGGCCGTCCAATAGACCTCAAAATTATGGACCACCAGACGGTTTAAAACTGAAAGATTAAATCGAAAACCAACACCATTTCATTTTGGTTCTCGACACAGATTGACTATATTTAATGGAGCCGCCCCGAAGCTACTGCGACAATGTTACTTTCCCCGTGTCCGAGCATCGTTGCATCTTGTTCGAATGAGCTACAATCCGATCTTGTGCTCCTCGCCTATTGTTTCCCCATTGTTACATGTTGCTGCATTGTAACATTTTGACATTGTTTGCCGCTTCTCCGGTCCACTTTTTGAAAATTCTCGGGCGCAAACGAACTCTAATAAGCACTGCCTGCGGCTGTGCCAATTACTCTGTAGTATCAACTGTTTAAATTTATCTGACTGCTCAGGATTAAAATTTTGTCAGTTATTACCGATGAAATTTTTGGTGGGTTCATGCGTTTTTCTTGTTTATTGTTGTGTTTTGCAAAAGCTACAGCAAAAGCTACAGGAAAAAGATGGGAAAGCACAAGGCAAACACGAAATAACCAGTTACGCACGTGTTAAATGCTGCCTATGGACGTTTCCTTTTAAAAAGGCCGTGTCAGTCTGGCTCAGCGGTAGGACCTTGGCCTTTGGTTTCAAAGGTCCTGGGTTCAATGCCCCGCTCAGGCAGTCTGGCATATAAGTCCAAAAGGCAGCGTAAATAGGTTTGCATCTGTATTTGGGAGCTACAGGAAAGCCGTTGGTTTTTAGAGATAGTATTATGAATTAACCCAAGGTTTTACAGTTGATTATATACGAATTATAAATATATTCTTCTAAGGTCAACTTACAAGAGTACACCAAGATTCTTTGGAATTGTTTAAGCCTAATAAATTGATCAGTAAAAGCCACATAATAAATAAAGGTTTGCTGGTCAATTTGGATTAAACATGTCTTTCACCAACATTCAACATACTATGCCTAGGCTGCTACTGGTATTTTAATGGTATCAGGACATAGCTCGAACGTCTCTTGGAACTGAAAATTGCCTTCTAATAAATATTGGCTTTGCAATGTTTTGTTTTGCTAAAAAATATTACACTGGACTATTTTGTGTAAGTCTTTTTATTCCGAAACATGCAAATGTGGTTGAACAGGAAAAAAATCCGAACCTATTAAATACCGAACCAATATATTCACTCTCCAACAGTCTTGGGCTTTAGGAAATAAAATACTGTAAATGTGATCCATTAAGACACTATAATGTAGGATGATGCGACGACGCAGTAATTCAGTCCGACGCTCTTAAATGCTGCAAGTAATGGCTGTACTGTCTCCATTTAAAAAAAAATTAATACTGGTTTTAGAAAAAATATTATTGCTGCGTACCCTGACACCAGTAAAGTACTTTTTTCATGGGAAAAAATAAATAGAACACTGGTGTAATTGCCGGCAGAGCCATACACAAGACTCGCAAACGCAAAAGGTATTGTCCTACTCGCCATGTTGAAAAGGGTTGAAAAAAATTTTTTGTGAAATTGTAGGCTTAACCCTTGTTGAACTGTTATAACTCTCCAATTCGAATACATTTTCATTTATTTAATTGAAAACTGTTTAATGCAGTCTTTACAATTATAAATACTGTGGCGCAAACCGTTCGTTACTATCTATTATTTCTCCTGAGATACTAAAATTTGATTTTCACGGTTGTTACTGCAGTCGCCATTTTGGCAAGTAGCGATCAAAACAGTACTAAAGTACCCCATGCCAATATTCGGTTACCATTTGGCCAACCACCAACCACGCTGACCAAGCTGTCGACGCGCCATTCAGCCTCATCTCCCCCCCCCCAACCACCAACCAATAGGTGAATCTGGTGAATCTGGAATCAAGTGAATCTGGAAACAGGTCTATCTGTAAGACCACACATTGCAAAGTTAAAACATTTGATGTATAAGCACGTGTGACAAGCTTTACCAATGCCAGGCAGTTGCCAAATAGTAAGGAAAATTCACTACATGATGACTTCAGTTTAGGGTATGCTCGCCAAAATGGCGACTGCGGTACCAAATCCCAAAGCTCAAACTATCGTAGGCTATATCTGGAAGCATGCTAGATAGAATCAAACGGTTTGTGGTATTCCATTCAGAATTTAAGGGGGGGGATGAGGCTTAATGGCGCGACGGTCATTAGCGCCAACCTCAGTCACAGTGCAGTGGTCCGGGTTGCCACTGCACCACACATTACAGAGATATTATTCAAACCCCTAATCTAAATCTTGTCATACATCTGTACCTCCTGCAAAAATTGAAAAACACCGGACAGGAGGATAGACTTATCGCCCAATTGACGCACAATGTCATGCGGAAGATGGAAACGACGACGAAAACCATCAAGATGGCAACAATCAACAAGGAAGTGCCGGACCGTAAGTGGCCGCTGACACCAATAACATTCAGGAGGGTCAACCCCCCCCGCAAAAGGAAACAGTGAGTAAGTCGAGTGTGACCAATGCACAAACAGGCCAACACCACCTCCTCACGGCGACTGCGGCGACAAGCCGAGTGCCATTCCTCAACAGTGCCTTTAATAGCTCGTAATTCATTGCCGTCCTGTCCATCCCACGAGGCTTGCTAAAAAGCGTGTAACCTCAGACGCAGAGTTGGAAAAGCGTCCGAGGGAACAAGGCTGAGATCCCTTCCGAGAGGGCCAGAAAGGGGGGGGGATTGAGGCTTAATGGCGCGTCGACAACTTGGTCATTAGCGCCATCCTCAGTCACAGTGAAGTGGTCCGGGTTGCCACTGCACCACACAGAAAGGGCCAGAAAGGGCCCCTTTTGCTGCAGAATCCGCTTGCTCATTTCCACCTATCCCAACATGGCCCGGGATCCAGCAGAAAAGCACGGTTTTCCGCTGGCCAGGCAAGCGGGAAAGCAAAGCTTGGACATGTTGTGTCAAGGGGTTCCGAGGATTGTAAGTCGCCAAGGACTCCAGGGCACTCATGGAATCGCTAAAGATAATGAAATGCGTGCCCTGAAGGCCAAGGATCCATTCCACCACCAAACCAAGAGCCAAAAGCTCTGCAGAAAACACAGAATAGCCTGATGGAAGGTGATGGGCAACCGTCACTCCCTTACAAACACAAGCACAAGCCACGCCAGCGTCTGACTTCGACCCATCAGTAAACAGCCGCTGATAACCGGCGTACTGAGAACACAGCCGCCGGAACTCCTGTAAGTACCTTGCTGGTAGTGTGGATCCCTTCGGGAGGGACGCCAGAGCAAAAATGAAAATGCCACTTGGGACAAGCCAAGGAGCTACTGGCATCCCCCCAAGCCTCAAGACGCTGGGCATTTCAAAGGCTATCTCCTGACAGGAATTTAAGGGATAACCAATTAATATTACAGTATAGACACCATTACCTGTTCTAACCTGGAGAGCAGAACAACGCAATTAATGAGGAAAACTGAAATAGTGCCAAAATTGCTACAACCTTTTCTCACTTGAGTAGATTCATGGCAGTATTAAGTTAACTTTCATATTCATTGGCGACGAGGCGGCTACGTATTTATTTTTCATAAGGTTGTGAGAGCCTCAAATTATTAAGGGTAAAAATGGTTTTAATATGATCACTAAAATGCCACCACAAAATTGTTTCTCCAGCTATTTTCTTAAACAATTGGTGTCGCTTTAGCATATTTTGTTTAATTTTTTTTAATAGCCACTTAATTTTTTTACGAAGCTGATGCCTTTGTTTATGCAAGTTTAAAATTGCCGGCAGTTGACAACCACATAGCCGATAATAAGGTTAGGCATTCAGTAAACCCACTTTTTCCTAAGTCGATGCCTGGTGACAGAAACTGAACCAACAGTGGCGTACCTTGCAGAATCTTGCTTCTATCTATCTATCATCTATCTATCTATCTATATATATGTATAATTGTATATATATATATATATATATATATATATATATATATATTTATATTATTGCCTAAGTACCAGGAATGGTATACTTTTTCATCACACGGTCCTTAGAATTCTGGACGTACGATACATCATCATGCATCAAGAATTTTTAATGGCCTAAAGGACCAGCTGATGAAAAAGCATGCCAATCCTGGTGCCAAAGCAAGAAAAAGTGGTGAAACCAGACAGCAAGATGATGAAGCCCTGAAGCATGTTAAGAACATCCGTGAAGGTGTTTACCGAGTTCCGTGTGGGTACTGTGACGCCTTTTATGTCGGCAAAACGAGAAAAGGTGTGTGCACGAGGGTCACGCAGCATAAGGCTGTCACCAGAGGTGAAGTTGAAACGACGTTCATTGCAGCCAACGAAAAGGAAACTCAGCATCGAATAAACTGGGAAGGCACTGTGACACTCCTTAAGTCCAACTCAAACAATGGTGTTTGCATCTGAGAAGCCTAGACAGAAGGCTGTGCTGATGAATATCCATGGACCTTCAAATCCAAGCATCTGGTTTCTGCTGAGAGGCGAGTTTAATAAGTTGCTGTGGGAAAAATAATGTACCTGCCCTGCAAGTATCAGAGGCTACAACTTCCCAAAAAAGTCAACAAGCAGACAAACAGTCACGACAAAGCGAGCAGTAATGTTGTAGCATGAAGAATCAGTCGACTGAGCCCCTCCAATACCAGAAATACAAGACTGTCGAAAATTTGCAAAGATATTGGAATGAACAAAACCTGGAATGAGCAAACAGATGGACTCAAATTTTTAAAGTAAGCGATATGACATCTTAAAATGACAAATGCTATTGTTAACTCATTTGGACTCGATTGGTAATAAGCACATTAGTGACTTTTCAGTTTATATCGCATACAAGTAAAAATGTGCCTGTTGGCATTGAAAATATTACCATGAGCTGCTCAAGTCACAAAATTCAACACACTTGCTTTTTCAGACAACTCCAGTGGTAGCTTGATTCTATTTTTCAATTTGTTGCAGCATCTTTTTTCATTGTTTTTTTTTAAATTTATTTATGAATAAATTTACACTTAGGCCTGCTTGCGGATTGAATACTAGTCCTTAATCTAGTTGCTGAGGGTGGTTCTGTGACCATTTCAATGTATGGAGAATTACTCAAGTGGATCATGTAGGTAACCTGTCCACTATCAAAATGCACCAGGGTGATAACCTCTTCACGTGGGCATTTGGCAGCCATATTGGAAAATGGCCGCCAAAAAACGGATTTTTCCAAATAACGCTGTAAATGAAAATATTTTAAAAGGACAATGTGAAGCAAAGTTGTCGAAAAGGTAATTTTAAACAACTTCCCAAGAATGACTTTACCTGAAAAAATGAATAGTATAGACGCTCTAGTTGTTTTTAAAGTAAAATATAGAGTTTTGCTGTATTACATGCAATTTGCACCACTTTTACGTTACTAGGATATCTTCAAACGACTATAGCTCGGCCCCTATTTAAGTTACCTTAATTCTTTTGACCCTTATGAAAAGATCACATTTCATCCTTTCCATTTAGCCTAGTTGTAGCGAGCTAAATTAATTAGACAGATAACAGATGTACTTTGAAGTAGATAAACATTAATACTGAACAGGTTAACTAACGCCCCACTTTGTTGATTGTATTTATAAGCTGTTATACAAACAGGTTTCCTTACATAATTTATTGCAAAACTTTATCTTAATATATAGGATATATAATAATATATAATTATATTAATAATAATAATATATAGTTGAAAATAACGGAATGTTGTTATGATTTTTTACATCATAATAATTCAGAATTTTTTTTATTCTCACATGTGAAACTGACAAGATCATCAACTGAATCCTATTAATCTAAAAAGATCTTCCCAGCAAGGAGATATTGTTGATTTATGTATTATATGGCAGCAAAATACCGGCGAAAGTGTGATATCAACAAAAAACGGCTGCCAGTGCATCAGAGACGCTGCAGAGCTTCGCGAATATCATGTTCTTGCGTTATTAAAAAAAAACATTCCATGTGACCTCTTCTTTTATCATATGAACAATAATTGTTATAAATTATATACTCATAAAGCACAGCTAGAGAAGCTTTCCAGCACAAAACGAAGGCAGATCGAAGACTAAGTCAATCTAGAAGATGCTGGAAGTAGTACTAGCTACACACCCTGCTCTACGCGATCAGGTGTGCCTGCTTGGACTCTGCCGAGTCAAAAAGAGCCGAATAGGTAAACTATATGTGGTATGTGCGGACAAATGGAGTCCTCTGGCTAACGTGAAAAGTACAGAATTTGTGAGGAAGGGAGCGCATCAAAACTTTTAATGGCAGCCAAGAACTCTCAGGACGAAGTCTACACAAGAATTGCTGTTCTGACAGATTTGGAAGAGGCTGCATATCTTTAGGTGGTATTTTGACTTTCTTAAAAACATTTCCTCCAGAAGCATCGTTTTCAATGTTTAAAGAATGTGTTGACTGTATCTGGAAAGGTGGGATGTTAAAACGTTGTGAAAAGAACGTAAAAATAAGTTTTGGTATTTCCGTTGCCTCCCAAGCTGACTGCAAGTATTGATCATCACAGAATCTCTCATCCAGATCAAAATCAACTTCCAAAAATGTTTTTCTCAATAACTGTGAACATTCCTTTATGATGTCTGTTGATCTAAGTTTCTCAGTAACATCTTCAACTGATACAGAAGACTAGAAAACTGGACTAGAAAATTTAATCTCTTCATCAAATGTCTTTTCTAGTTGGAATTTAACAGCTCTAAGTTTAACTTTTTCATCATCGTTAATTTTCGCTGTAACATCTGATAAAACAAAGGCGACGGCGCTTTTTAATTAAGGTTTAATTTCCTCAAAGACTTCAGTAAATATTTTGTTTCTATTCGGGTTACTTGTCGATCATATCGAATAAGATAACTGCTAATACACCCTACATGACAATATAGGTCAGCTGCAAATACACGTTTCACATTTGTCAGATCAGCAATTCTAGTGTAGACTTTGTCCTGAGAGTTCTTGGCTGCCATTAAAGGTTTTGATGCGCTCCCTTCCTCACAAATTCTGTACTTTTCACGTTAGCCAGAGGACTCCACTTATCCGCACATAACACATATTTTTAACCTATTCGGCTCTTTTTGACTCGGGAGATTCCAAGCAGGCACACCTGATCGCGTAGAGCAGGATGTCCAGCAGGTACTACTTCCAGCATCTTCTAGATTGACTTAGTCTTCGATCTTCCTTCGTTTTGAGCTGGATATTTTCTCTAGCTGTGCTTTATGAGTATATAATTTATAACAATTATTGTTCACATGATAAAAGAAGAAATCACCCGTAATGGTTTTTTTAATAGCGTAAGAACATGATATTCGCGAAGTTCTGCAGCGTCTCTGATGCGCTAGCAGCCAGTTTTTGTTGACGTCACACTTTCGCCGGTATTCTGCTGACATATAATACATGAATCAACAATATCTCCTTGCTGGGAAGATCTTTTTAGATTAACAGAATTCAATTGTTGATCTTGTCAGTTTCACATGTGAGAATAAAAAAAAATTGCGAATTATTATTATGTAATAATTCGTAACAATATTTCGTTATTTTCAATTATATATTATTATTATTATTATTATTATTATTATAATTATATATTATTATATATCCTATATATTAAGATAATAAAGTTTTGCAATAAATTATGTAAGGAAATCTGTTTCTATAACCGCTTAGAAATACAATCAACAAAGGGGGGTGTTAGTTAACCTGTCCAGTATTAATGTTTATCTACTTCAAAATACTTCTGTTATCTGTCTAATTAACTTAGCTTGCTACAACTAGGCTAGATGGAAAGTACGAAATGTGTTCGTTTCAGCAAGGTCAAAAGAATTAAGGTAACTTAAATAGGGGCCGAGCTATAGTCGTTTGAAGATGTCCTAGTAACGTAAAAGTGGTGAAAATGCATGTAATACCGCAAAACTCTATATTTTACTTTAAAAACAGCTGTAGCGTCTATACTATTCATTTTTTCAGGAAAAGTTATTCCTGGGAAGTTGTTTAAAATTACCTTTTCGACAACTTTGCTATACATTGTCCTTTTAAAATATTTGTATTTACAGCGTTATTTGGAAAAATCCGTTTTTTGGCAGCCATTTTCCAATATGGCTGCCAAATGCCCACGTGGACAGATTATCACCCTGGTGCATTTTGATATTGGACAGGTTACTTACATGATCCACTTGAGTGATTCTCCATACATTGAAATGGTCACACAACCACCCTCAGCAAGTGGACTAACTACAAGAAAATCCAATCTAATGCAAGCAACATTGAAAAATTACTAAAATACACCCACACAAATATGCGAACAGGAGGAAAAAGTGCACAGCGTGAAAGTTACAAGGCTCAATTAGGCTATGTGTCTGCCTTAGTGCAAATTTTAGCCAAGGATGATGAATTTAAATCATGATTTAGGCTACACCAAAATGTTTTAACTTAAAAGAAACATTGTAGGCTACTTAAAGTGTTTTAATACATTAATTTAAATTTATCACATTAGCTTTGAAAACTATGTTCATTGGGCCACAAAAAAAGGTTTACGATTGTCAATCATTTACCACTTCCAAAAGGAACAAGGTCTCCATACATTTTATTTGATTATTTATTTTTTCTAAAGTGACTTTCTTTTTTTAAAGGGCAAAAGATTCAAATCTTAATAAAACAAGCTGCAATTGGTATGCTGAACAACAGACCAGTTGTAGTATTTTGTGCAAGTTTTATGCTCTTCAAATATTTTTTGGAACAGATTTGTGGTTTTCAGTCTTATGTACAGCCGTACCGACTGAGAAGACTATTGCAACGACGTTGTCCAACTCCAAAGCGCTAAATTAGATCCATGCTACAGACAAGAAACATAAGACACAACACGAAAAAAAAATCTTATTAGCCAGCTGGCTAATAAAATTTTTCCCATGTTAAATCCCATAGACTTTTTGGTCATGGCTAGAGCAAAATTGAGTAGCTGAATTTTGGCACACGGATGCATGGTGATCTGAGCATGGTCCTTTTGTTGGTTTGAGAGTTGTAGGGGTCAGGACAAATCCGTGGAAGGGTTTTGAAATTCGTCACCAGCGAATTTAAATTTCGTTTTTTTTTTCCAAGTTGCAACCAAAGATTTCAAGCAACAATATCTTGAACAATCAACACTGGTCTTTAGATTTATTGTAAAAGCCTGCACGAACTGAAAAAATGAACTGCAATGAAGGACAAAATAAGGAAACATTAACGTTGCCGTGGATTGCGTAAGAATAAAAGGATGCACCCTAGATTATGGTTACGCAACAATACGAGGATCCTCGAGCTAACGGGTCTTTTGTTAATAACCCAAAAATAAAATGCTTCGCGTTCTGCTGTTTTAGTAACAGCGACCTTCGGGGGTTTCTGTATGACTAAATGTCAATGAAATCTTGAAAAGTTGCGGGGAAGGTGCAGTGATAAACAAAACAGATAAAGAGGATGCGCTGATTGAGTGAGCTAAGTGAACGAAATCAGCTATTGTTAGCCAGTGTGTGCCAAAATGGGATTGAAGCAACTTAAAGCAAGTGAAGAGTGGTCATACAATAAATTAAGCCGTGGCAATTTGGCTAATCTAACGGCTAATTGGCAATGGTAAATTTGAAAATTAGAAATATGAAAATTTATAGAAATAAAATTCCTCTAGAAAAAGCTACAGATGAAGATAACACGGTGTATCCTTGTATACGTTCACAGTCCTATGAAAGTTGTAATATCCACCCAAAACCAAAACTGGCAGAAAAAACCCGCCAAGTTTCCAAAAACGATCGGCCTTTGAAGGTAGTGATATGATTCAACCAAGGAAAGGCCACCAAGGTCAATCCTATTAGCCAAGTTAATTGTACCCAATAATACTTTGGACGTTAAATGAAAACTTGAAAATTGCTACAGCGAGTAGCAATCTTCAAGTTTTCATTTAACTATCGAACTATTAGTCCGTGCGATTAACTTGGCTAATAATATTGACCTTGGCGGCCTTTCCTTAGTTGAATGATATCACTACCTTCAAATGCCAATCGTTTTTGGAAACTTGGCGGATTTTTCTACTAGTTTTGGTTTTCGGTGGATTATATTAACAGGGCAGAGGATGTACTTTATATGGCAAAACAGTACTACGTGCATCACAAACACGCAATAGCGCGTGGAAACTTGAGTAACTTGCACTTTCGGGAAAACATTATTTTTCACGCTCTATTAACCTTGCACCGATGAATTCAAAAGAATTTTTCCTGTAGTTTGTTGTACCATGAAACGTTTTAACAACAGTTTAAAAACGATTTCCTGTTATCATGATGTTGAAACATTTTGCTCAGCAAAGAGATGAATTTGTTGCTAAAAGTGAATTAAGTGGTTCTCGACTGAGTTACAAAATAAATGCCCGAGTCCTCAAAAGCATTTTTTTTTCTGAAACTCATGGAAAAATTTTCCGAAAAGAGTGAAAGAGAAAAATAAATCAATATTTGTTTAAACCTATATTCGAAGCTATTTAGTCGAAGGGAAAAAAAAGGGAAAAAATTATTTTAGACTGTGTGTGTGGCAGCCTCCCCAGATGCTTTTACTACGTTGGTACCAATATTACACGACCTTTGCCTCGTGCCTTGAACGTTTTGGAAAGGTCTGGGGAGGAGCTATGGTAACAATGGAATACAGTGCTTTTTGAAGACAGTCTAATATCGTAGTGAAAACCTTCTACTCGAGATAATGTTCTGAATATATCTCATAGCCGATGAAGAAGGTTGGTGGTCTCTCACACTAGCCAGGCAGGCAATGACTAGCAGGGATTTGCCCAGGGTCCCATTTCCAGTCACCAACGAGATAAAAATCATTTAGAGTAAAAACTGTAACCTGTTACTTCCCGATTGAGCATTTGAATGCACCATGAGAAGCGAAATCCTTGCTTGCATAGCTGAAAAACCCAGAATTTACATGTTCTCAACGTATTAGGAGAGCTAATATTATGTAGGCTACAACGCAAAAAAAAACTACAAATGCAAAATGCATGCTACATTCTTGTAAAGTATTTGAAAAATTAGGACCGGGTGACGTGTTTTGGAAAATTAATTTTTTTAATTATCTTCAGCAATTCTGTATTTGAATTGATAGAGCAATACGGAGTTTGTGAACAGTTATTTGCAGGTATCATCCATCTAGAGACAGGCTAGTTACAGTAAAGAAGCCTCCTTGTGAAGATAAGGTGTTACAGCACGGTTGAGAAATCTCTAACAGCTTTCATTTGCTGTTTTGATTTGTTCGGAAACTAAAGCACATTGCACATTTGCACCAAGTGCCAACACCTATATTCAAGGGTATCGATAATCTCTATGTCACTATATTCCCTCTGAATGGTCTTAATCTTTGGTACTGTCATTATACGTACCTGTAAGTTTTTTGATAATGCTGCAGTCGTGCTTTATTCACAAACGTTCGTCCGTTTTATGCTGTAATTCACTAGAAATGACCCACCATTCCATTTCGTACCTCATCATATGACATTCTGCCCTACTCGCAATTCTTGGAATTGTGTTTGAGGGCCCTAAAAACGACATGTTAATTTGGCCCAAAGACTTCCACTTAGCCTAGGACTTGACAGTACGTTAAGATGGAAGCATCCTGAGGTAGACACAGACGATGTTTTGGATATGACTAGAATTTACTATCATTGCAGTAAGCAGCATCGGACCAAGAAGGAATTTTGGGAGGGAGAGGGGCAGTTTTCAAGACGGGATAGCCAAGAACCAAAGTCAATTGCATACGAGACTTTCAAACTAAATTCAAGATGGTTGCTAGTTGGAGGGAGAGATTTAGGAGATATTCCTCCAGACTAGGATGACGGTGTCATAATTAGAATTTTCTTAGCACACTTTTTCGTCAATTTTTTATGAATTTTTCACTCTTGTCACCCTTTATTTTCTGCAGCAGGTAGATAGGCAATCGGTTGTGACTCGCCTAATTTGAAAATTTGGACGGAATAGGGAATAGGGGCCACATACACATTTAAATTGGTGATTTTCAAAAACATGCAGGCGATGGGTCGTAAAAAATCTTTCCCTTCCAGAAAAATAAATTCTAAGGTCCTGCCTACGACTAATTTACTTTATGAGCCATTCATAGAAAATGGTAAGATGCGAGTAGAGGAAAAGCTGACCGATAATGCTTTAAAACATATCAATCCAGGGAATAGACAGCCTGTATTAAGCACATGAGAGGTGAAAAGCAGAAGATGTGGCACATGGAAGCCATAATTGTGGTAGAAGTGACAGATGACAGAAGCCCTGCAAGACACAAGCTATGAGTCACAATTGTGGTAGAAGTGAAAGATGACAGAAGCCCTGCAAGACACA